>VJMY01000591.1:0-45038 GCA_009869795.1 Neelides sp. FZ-2019 | reverse complement strand
TGTAACTTCTTCTAAAGTATAGATCTCAATATCAATAAGAGGAATTTGAATAAAATCTCGATTTCTTGAAGTTATTAAAATTTTTCCGCCTTCCTGGGGTTCAAAAATTTCAATGTCTTTATGATAAAGAACATTGTCAAATACAAACAGCCAAGTTGGGTTTTCATTAAACCATTCAACTATTAGTTCAATTTCTTGTTCTCCTTTATTAATAATTTTCAATTTTTCACCCAAATTTAAAAATTGTTCAGTCAAAACTTCAACGTTCTCCGAGTTAAACCAGGCAATTGTGTCATATTTATGTTTATTTATCCAAACGTATTCAGAAGTTATGGAAGTTTTTCCAATTCCTCCTAGACCAACTGTACATGCTGTGATTACTGCCTTATTGTCACCCTGGTTTAGTTTTTCTTCAATTTCAGCAAGCTTATCGTTTCGTCCGACAAATTGTTTAATTCTCTTTGGAATATTAAATGTAACTTTCTTCCTTAATTTTGTATGTTTAGCAGCAAAAGATGTATTATCTGCAAATAATTTAATTAGTATAAACAATTATTTTTAGTGAACTGTTCTCGTTAAAATAATTTTAATGATAGAAAATGATTTAATGTTTCAAATGCAGATTGCTGACCAGATATGCAAGTGTTTACAAAGTTTTCATCTTCTTTTAATTTTATATCTTCTACACTTTTATTCCAATTCAATTTTTTCAAGATTTCAATTAATTTTTCTTTGGTTGCTTCACTTCCCTTTCTTGCACGCCAACTTTGAATTGCTTTTAAATATTGGACTATTATACTACTATTTATATTCTGTTCGTAAATATGTTCTTGTCCAATTTCATAGTAAAAAAGCTCAATTTCACTCTTTTTATAATGAATAGAAGAAAGACAGTTTGCACAATTGTTAATGTAATCTAAATAATTTCATACGTTAGAATTCTTAATTTGTATTGGAAAAATTTGGATAATACATGTATTTATTGTTGTATAACTATATTTCTATTTTGAATGTCAATTCAATGTCAATGTACCTTCAGATATACTCATTTTTCGCTTAAAAAAAGAAGTTCCAAATAATTATAAATTTCAATCGGGATATATATAATCTATTATTATGTTTTCAACAATCTTATTTTGATATGAATAAAGAATGTAAGTATTTAACTAATTAGTTTAGGTAAGTTTAACTATTAAAAGTTGTAGCGTGGATCTGTTATCAAATAGATTTAGTTTCATATTTCTACATCTCTAAATATCAACCCTTCAAGACAAAACTGCTGAATTCTTATGGGAAAATACATTATGAATTCTGTGCTTTATCACTCATTTGTAACATAGGATATCATTCTTAAATAAACATCCGGTATGAATTGTACAGTATGTATTATACTCAATAATTGCTGATGGCAATTCCAAAGTTCAAGGTAAGCGCCAAGCGAACAGTCTGTTATAATTGAAAATAATTTATCTTTTTTTTCTTATCTAAATATCATAGATAAATCCTTGAAAAATAAATGACCGCTAAAAGATAGCAAATTAATATATCATTTAATATATAATATTTATAAATATATACCGTAATATTTTTTGAGCGGTGCTATCATAAAAACATGTGTATTATTATAAGTTAAAACAAAGCAACTAAAGTAAAAGGTTAAGTTATTCTCTTAGTTAAGCTCTTTATTTACATAAAGGTGATGAGTCGTTTGATCCTTATGGATCGGGTCTCATCAATATCAAGCATTTGAAGGAACGGAAGTTGTCGGCAAATAAGATCCATGAAAAAGTCAATTGAGATGTAATTTTCAGAATTCAGACCCTTATAATCTGTAAAATTATACTCGGAAATCGATATTTAAGTATAAAAATTTCGAGATATTTAATTATTTAATTTTCGCGTTTATATAGTTAATTCGAATAGTTAATTTGAATTTTAGTTAAATTTAATTCTCGTCAATTTTATAATGGTTAATTTTAAATAAAAGTTCGTTTCAGTATTAATATTTGTTTTTATGTTTATGTTTACAGGAGTTGAATCAAAGTGGGGGCTACAAAGGCTGCAAAGTTGAGCCAAGTAAATGCGGAACCGGTGGAATTTACGCTTTTCGCCAAGGACTTCAAAGGATGATTTTAATTAAATTCGAAACTCGTTGCGGACATCTGCCAATTTTATGCCAAGAAATTAATTCTGTGTAAGAATTTTTTGCTCTGACTTTCAAAAGAGTACCTGGGAGCTATAAGAAGCGCGGACAGTTTGTAGGCTTTAGAAAAAATGCGCCAAGCTTTGGTTCTCCGTGAAGGGCAGCGGAAGATAAGGAAAACCTCGAGGGTCCCGAACATCTCGCAACTTTTATCCGTTTCGGTGGCGCGCGGAGTCTTTGGCCAATTTGTCGGCTATTCCCATCACGCGCCCTTCCACCCTTTTTTTAAAACTTCCCGGACTTTCGACTTTGTGTGAAGAAAGAACTGGATGACATTACTAATATTTTTAAAAACACCTGTCATATTATTCTTAGAGTTGTATTAGAATTTATATCTCAAACTTTCGAAATTTATTATTCCTCATATTTAAAATTAGTTAACAATTTGCCAAATATGCATTGTTTACAGGTTTATTTTAGGAAACCATAGTTTACAATATATTGCAATACCAATATATTGAGATAAGAAAATTACAAAGGGCACATTTTATATCTTTCATCGCAATTAATATTTTGGTGGGCGAAGATGTGAGTGAGTTCTTGAAATTCTTTCCATTCGTTCAAATCATCATTGTCAGTATTATAGTAAAAGTCCATTTCTTCAAATTGCCTAAATCATTCTCATTTTTTTAACTTTTATTTTCTATTATGTAGTGAATTAATTGGTACTTATTATTACAAATAAGTACTACATACACAAAGAAAAATTAATTAAAATTAATACATATAGGCTCGTTCCAAGTACTTTGTACAATCGGCTCTCGCTCTTTCCTTGACTTTTCAAGAATATCTAAAAAAAATTTCTGTTTACAATACCCACGATATTTTGAAAACCTAAATTTCTCAGCCCGTCCACTCTGAGGTTTAAGTTTACTGTCTATCATATTCGTATTCGAAGTAGCTATCGAACTGTGTTTAGTTCTAAACCTCAGAGTGGACGGGCTGAGAAAATTAGGTTTTCAAAATATCGCGGTTATTGTAAGCGGGGAAATTTTTAGATATCCTTAAAAGGCAGGGAAAGAGCGAGAGTCGATTGTACAAAGTACATGAAACGAGCCTATAGGTACATATATAGATAGTTAGGTTTTGGGCTTACCTGTACTCAACCCCATTTCCCATTTGTCCTTTTACCATCTCTCTCCTTTTTCTTTGGTTGATTCTGCAGATTTCCCTTACAAAACAATAATTTGTGTCAACAGATTTCAAGCCCTAAAAAAATATTCTCGTTCATAAGAAATGCATTTTATTATTTTTTTAAAAATTATTTTTCTAAATGATTGAATTTGTTGGCAAACCCTTATGATTTCTTGAATATATTTAATTTCTTCATGTAGATTCTGATATGTCGTGAAGTTTGTGAATTTCCTTTGACTTTGACTTCTTCCGTAAGTTCCATCGACATTCGAAGGCCAAAAGTGAATTCCTCCTTCTTGCATGATCGTTGCTAAATTGTAGGGAAATGATCCAGTGTATGCCATGATGTAGATCTGATTAATTAATTAAGACAATTAAACAAACCAAATGAGTCCGTATACGTTCATTATTTGAAGTGAAAAAGTTGTAATTAGGTTATCCAATTTTAATGATTTTTTAATCCAATTAATTTTTAAATGAAATATTAATAATTTTATAATTAGTTCATTTTTACGAAAGCTGTGACGGTTCCAAGAAAGGCAATGATCATGGCTTCTGGTAATTGGACTCGAAAATGAGGAGAAACTCCACTCGTTGAGTTGACTGGATTGAACAATTCAACGATAGAATTCACGCGATCGCAAATGAGAGCTGATGTAGCTCCACATGAAGTCACTAGTAATATAAAATGTGTTAAATAAAATTAAGCATTTTACAAACATTCAATATTATTTGAAATAAACAAATAATGAACATTTCATCAAATTTAATAAATGCAACCAAAAATCTTATATAAAAACCTTGCATTCAATTTTATTGCTAATTGCTATAATAGCAATATATATATAGCAATGTTTCTCAAACTTCAAACACATACATTAGGTCCTAGTATTTAAAAAAGACTACGAGTAAAACGTACATTGAATAAACTTTAATGGAAATTCAAAAACAAAGTTTCTATGGATTTTTTTTATGAAATATAATATTAAATCATAGACAAATTTTACATTAATAATTCGTTGTTAAGGAAAATTAAAAACTACAGTACGACAGTACTTATAGAATATAATCTTTAATATTAATATAAAATGAAATGCCATTTTGTTAATTTGTCAATAATTGTTAAAAATAAATGAAATTAATTATGAATTGTATACTTGTTAGAACCCCCATCCTGATGTTGATACCTTCGCACTTCTTATTTCTTATTAGAATGAGACATTGTTGATAGGATGTTAAATTTTAAATACGTAACAGGTATGTGCCTATTATTATAAAAAAAGTTAACAAGTGTTGGAGATTCGTTTATTATTTAATTATATTCTTTGAGTTTTGGAATTTCAAAGAAGCTGTGAATAGTGAGAAGGTGAGAAGATCAAAAGAATTTTAAAATATTCATTATGCTGATCAAAATTTAAAAATACCTTTCTACGTCTCTTCTCCCTTTTTGAAAACAATGAAAGGAAATGGAGAATTGTATTCAAAGCCAAACAGTTGGACATTTGTTTTCATATATATTGTCTTTGGTTGAGTGAATTAAGAAGGGAATAATTTTCTTTTTTTAACTCAATATAACTAATTTATACTATCATATACATACTATTATTTTCTAAGTATTGTTTGTATAAATTTAAAAGTTTGTTATGGATGCGTGATTAATTTTTTTATTAACGAAATAGATTCGCTAGATGTTTTATTTGTTTTATAACTTTCAATGTCTTAAAGATCAAACGTCTGGTAATTATATCAACAAATGGAGCATATTTTAGAATTCGGTCATGTTTTTGTGAGATTTTAATAATGTCATATAATAGTAAATCATGTGTATTTATTATTTTTAAACAAATTATAATAGAGCTTTATTTTCTTCTTCTTTAAGTACGTTCTACATGTTTATTCAAGGAAACTGAGTTACAGATTAAAAAACATTTATCAAAATTGAATTACTACACTGATTATTTTTAATCAAATATGTCGATACTTTGTATTTTGTAGTTATGTAAGGTGTAATTTTAGTAATTAATGTCTGCTTTTAACTTTGTTTTTATATAATGCCTAGCTCTTAAATATTACGAATATTTCTACGTATTTTCAGACTTCGTGAATTGTTAAAAGTTTTATTACATCTATTACATTTGTTAGTTTTTTCTTTAATATGTACACGAATCATATAAGGAACCAAACCACAACTAATTAAATATGTTTTAAAGCAAAATAAGCACTTGTAAGGTTTTTCTCCTGTGTGAACTCGAATATGTCTTGCTACACCTGAACTTTGAGCATATCCTCTATAGCACAAAACGCACTTAAATGGTTTTTCTCCAGTGTGAATTCTTGAATGCATTTTTAAATCTCCTTTTTAGCAAAAGATTTGTTACAAATTAAGCATTTATCTGGTTTTTCTTTTGTATAAACATTCATAATGTCATAATATACATTTTTGGAATCTTAGTTAAAAAGATTTGCACGTATGTCCACACATCTCTAAAGGCACCACAAAGCTAATGGTGCTCAAATCACAAATTGAAGATATAGTTTTAATTATTAGTTGGATAAAGCATAAATCGTATAAATTTCAGAAAAATTCAACAGTGCGTTATTAAGTTATTGAATACTAAAGATCTGAATCGAATTTACGGACATGCTGTACTATTTATAGTAATTATTTAATTATGTATGTAAGTAATGGTTTGCATGAACTATTACACTTCATAACAAGTCATAAATGTTAAATCGTTATATGTTTAAAGTTATATTTAATTTATTTAAGAAATTTTTCACTCTTTTTATACGCCACTCGAGAAAACGAAAGATTTAATATTCGCACTAATAGTATATTCGATCTAGATTTAATTTCAAAACGATTAAAAACGATTAATTCAACAATAAATATAAAGAGACTTAAGAAGAATCCAAAAATAAACACTGAAATTGGTAGCATTGTGTCATGAATTCCAAATTGAATTAACTTTCTTGAATTTACTTCATCGTCGTGATTGCATTCAGCAATCTCCTCTCTATTCTTACGATCTTTATTAATTTGATAAAGATTCCCGACCCCAGACTCTCGTATTAATATGCGTCTAATTCACAAAATAAAGTTAAATCGCTGGAGTTTTTTGTTTATCAATAGACCAATAATACTAAATTACCAACCAGTATGACAGTTTTTTTAAAAAATTATTTTAAAATTCTCACGGTATTTTCATGTATTCAAAATATGGCGATTCTCTTCGCATACTGCTAACCATATGGGCTTTAAAACCTTTAAGTGGAATTTTCTTAAACTGGCTCAATTTGTCACAAATTTCAAATCTATCCAAATCTTTTCTTAAATCGTCTACTAAAAGGTCATAAACTCGGTCAAATTCGCTCAAAAAGGCAAATTTTGGAATTTTTCTGATTAACTCTGAAGCCATCTCTTCATTAATATTTTGCTCCGTAAAATACATGTTTTGAGATATGAGTTTTTGAATTTCTTCTTGTGAATCATCTAAATCCTCCAGTTTAAAAAATTTAAAAGAAATTCATTACCAGATTTGATCTTTGATTATTTAACTTGAGTGTCTTAAGGTTAAATAGAGATTAAAGATTAAATATTAATTATGTAGTTAATATAATAATAAAAGTTTATAAAACCTGATGACTTTCTTGAAAATGAAGAGCAAAAAAAGATTCATTGAAAATTCCAAACTTATAGCCGAGTTCAACAAGGTCATTGATATTCATCGCTGCCTGACTTTTATTGTAAATTGAAGAGATGAGACAAGCTGCGTATATTGCATACAAGAAAAAACACATGGAAGACGAAGTGAAAGCAAGGATTCTCGCCGAGTTATTATTATCTTGCCTTTTCCAACCTGAATAATTATTTAATTTATAATAATGATAATAAATTTATAAAAATAAATTCAATTCGAATAAGAATGAGAAGCTGGCATTAGATGAGACCTTTCAAAGTAAAGCAGGCTAAGATGAACCAACAGGACTCCCAAATACTTTCTCTCGCAATTACCGTGTGAGACAGAGTAAGGAAAACTAATGTTATTAAAATAATGTTCCAAACAGAAGAGTGAAATATTCTTGTATGGATTTTCAATTCAGCGAAAAGCAGAAACTGCGATGGTTTTTGAAAATATATTGTCATTCTAAAATATTCAAAAATATTCAGTACTTTATACTATAGTACATATACTACATTAAAATTGATCATTCATGAATACAAGTTAATTCGCAAAATGTATATATAAATATAATACTTGTTAGAATATTACATTTATATCTTATTTAATTAGTAGTTTAATGTAATTAATGTTTAAGTTCACTCTCTTTCGTAGATGGTTGGGAGATATCTCAAGACATTTGTTTTTTGCGCTAACAATCTTAAAGGAGTTGTGTTCCAGATTTCAATTTCTTTTTCTTTCATTATATTTTCGAAATAACTTTGATTATAACCTTGAATAAAAAGACCTACATGATGTATTCCCAAACTGCTCATAAAATTCAAATTCATAATTTGATCAATAAATCATTAATGAAGTTCATTAATGTATCAATAGTTTTTACATTAGGTATTTATGTAAAAGTTTCATTTTAATTTGATTAATAATTTGCATTCATAATCTAGTTTATTACGTGCCTCATATTCAAGTAATCTTGAGTAAATGCCAAGTGTTGAAATGTAATTGTATTATAAGTAAGAGAAATTGTTTCTTTTCCGCTATTTGAAACATTTAAATTGGTCTGGTTCGGTCTTATCTAAATTAAACATGAAAGTTAGGCAACGCTATTACAAATAAAATACTTATATCCTTGTTGAATATTTACTAGATTAATAAAGCCTGTATTGAATTTAGTCATTTGTAAATTGAAATTCTTTGTTCTTAAAACAATAGATTGGTTTTCTATCTTAATCAACGGTAAGCTTTTCACATAACAAAGCTTGTTAGTGTAATAAGTTTCAATCAATTCGCTATCTTTATATTCATTAATTAGAAAGAATAGGTTGTCGTTTGCCGTTATGTTTGAAAAGATCGGCCAAATTCTGAGTCTTGACTCAAGATTTCCAATTGATTCCTTTCTTGTCTCATTTCCCCCGGTTGCCTTCCATTTTGCTATTAAAACTGGTCTTATTTGGAATTGAGTCGGGGGAATAATCTTTATTTTTTCTATTGCCTTTAAAGTCTCTTCGTTGGAAGGCAAATCAATATAGAAAATTATTAGTTCATGAAATTCAAATAAAGAAACGAACATTTTATTTGATTGGAAGAATTGAAATGAATTTATGACTGCTGTTGTTCTTTGTTCTTCAACATTATTGCAAACATACTTTTCTGTCGTAAAATTATTGCTAATAATGATTAATGATGGTAATTTTGTAATCCAGCCAAGCCCTATGAGACTCACTTGACACAAAATATAATTGCTCAACATGTTAATGATTGGTTTATATGCAAGATTGAGCTAAAAGAAAAAAAAGAAAATTACTGGGCTTAAATATAACCTCATTTTTATACTCCACACATGAAATGACTTAATTATTTATGAGTATTTATTCAATAAGGAAAAATACAATCGTCAGTCAAACTAATAAAAAAAATTCATTTATTACTTAAATTATTATTTAAATAAATTATTAAGACTCAATTCAATAAAAATTATAATTGAAGATTATTTGACATGGTGAGTTGACTGGAATGTTTGTTTTTGAAAACTTTCATACAAATACATATATGTATGCTGGTACATAAAAAATACAAGCATAATTGGGTGAACTTATTTATTGAAAGAAGGACTTTTACACTTCTTTATAAGTCAAATGCTTCAAAGGAATTGATTAATGACTCAAAAAGGTTGGGAAAATAGTTTTCATTCGATAAACCCCCAATCAATAACTACTCAAATACGTGAATAAAAAAGAAATGAGAAGTATTTTTTACTTATAATTAATTTGATTTATTTATTTATTTCATTGAAATTGATCTGATGTTAAGTCTTTTTCAATAAATACTAATATTGCATGGAAATATTCCCTAGTTACATCACAACTAAAAACAATGATAATTATTAATATTTAATGTAATATTAATATAGTTATCTTAAATTTTTAATTGGTTAGCGCATTACTGAACAACTATAAAAATGATAATTAATTAATTTAATCAACAATCAACATATATTCAAAACTCGTGTTTCCTTAAATTTAACTTCAAAGTAGAACTTTGTTGTTCGTCAATGATCTCAATGCTCTCATCACAATCGTCTGCCCCCAATAAATCAAAATTTAAATGAAAATCTTGTTTTTTACCCGATTTTCCACTTTCTACGTGAGCATAAGTCAAGTCAGCGTCGTTCGAAGAAGCTTCATGTTTTGGTTCACGGGGAACACGATTTTTTGACAAAACGAACGTAAACTTCTTCTTTCCATCCCCTACAATTCCTTGTTCAAGATTTTCTTTTATGATTAATCCTGAACATTTAGCCTTTTCGTCTTGAGAGCTGCCTGAGTCAAGAACCTTTACTTTTTGTTTTATGACATTTTGTTTTATTTCAGGTTTATTGGTGGTTTTTTGTTGTTCGCATTTCGTCTTCATCTTGTTTTGTTGCAAAAATCTAAGTTTTTCTTCTTCATAAGTAGATTTTACACTGGAATTAAAGGAAGTCGTGTAAGTTAAGAGATTTTTGATTTCGTCAAATTTTTTCGAAACTTTTTCAATGCTTTTCCCAATTTTGACACTGTGGAGATATTCGAGGTCTTGAACTTTTGATCTAAGAATTTTAAGTGCTTTGACAGAAATGCCATGTGGGAATTTCACAATCGGTTTCCCAACGGATGCTGTAAGATTTTGGATCTTTTCAATGAGAAATTTCCGCTCAGCCTCTCCTTCAAAAATTTTCTTACGAAGGCACGCATTAAGTTTCTAAAAATATTTTTTAAATATAATATATAATAAATTGCAATTAAAATATTAAAACAAATTCATTAATAGCGGATATCTACCATAAGATGAGCAATGTAATTTTTGCTCAAAACGCCTTCAATTTTAAGAACATTTTCTCGTCCGTCAGTTTCCAGTTCCATTCCAAGAACATCAAGAAGATCATTTGAACATTTCTTCAATTCATTCACTTGACTCTCTCGGGATTTCTTTTCAATTTCCATGTTGGTTACAAATTTTGCCAATTTTGAAACATTTTCTTCAATTATATCAATTTCGAATCCTTCTGAAAACTAAAATTCATATAAAAATAATTTATAATAATTACAATTATATTAATATTAATTATGGATATTAAATAAATTCGTTTCATTTAGAATGAATGTCATTAATAATGGCTCATTATTTATTTTTCATACCGGAATTGACAGCGTTGATTCTTCGAGTTGAATTGAAATTTCTACAGCGTTTTTTTTAAGTCGAATGAACAAGTTGAACAGTTCAGTTTCATAAAGATGAATTAGTCTTGTTTCATATTGGAGCAATGGATTCATGTCACGAACATTGAGTGTCAGGATTTCTGTTTCTTTCTTTTCAAGTTGATGAAACACGATTTTTGTTTTGTCCTGAATGAGTTTAATTTCAAGCTCTTTTTCTTCCCGTAATTTCACTTCTACTTTAAGCATGTCGTTGAATAAAGTCTACAATATAAATAATAATACTTATTATTAATTTTATAATATAATAAAATAAAATAGAAACTTACAATTTGTTGTAAGAAACAATGAAATGCTAAAACTAATTTGTTAGAAATTTTTTTTGTTAATTAATAGCTAATGTTTGAAAATATGTTTAGAAATATTAAATCATAAACACTTACATTCAAATTGTCTTCAATCATTTGCTCTTTCTTGAATAAATCATAAGTTTTATGTCCATAATGACGCCATTCCTTTAAAAGTTTGCCGTATCCAGTTTCGACGACATCCTTTAATTTATATTTTGAAATATCACTTCCCTTTGAATCCTCGCACTTCATATTTGTTGTTTAAATATTAAAATAACTCAAGATTAGAATAATTAATATTGAACTTTTTAACTTTTATCCTTAAATTCAACTATTAATTATCCATTAAAAATGATCGAAAGAATCCTGTAAAATATGTTATCAATTCCAGACAGAAACTGGTACTTGAGTATGAGTGAAAAAAGTATATTACCTTAATTTGACAATGGGGATTAACAAGCCTTTCTATTTTTGTAACAATGATAATAGAAAAGAAAAAGAATAAATATAAGGCATATAAGTTTAATATAGACATAATATGCATTTTGAAGAATTGCGGATTTGTTGTTATATTTACCATTTTCTGTAGTTGTTGAGATTTACCTTAAATAATCCTTGAAAAATTATAAAAAGTGTGTAGCTAGGTACTAGGTACCTACTGTAAAAGCAAATAAATAAATTACCTAAGCAAAAGATTATAATTAATATGTTCGAATTATTTTGATTTTCAAATTTAAATTGAAACAAACAACTCAAAGTTACTACAGATGCATGCGGGAATAGATGGAATTTTGTGATCCAGAAAATATAGGATTGGAAACTATGTATATAGTGTAAAGCAATATATTCGTATATAGTAATTTTTTGATTTAAAATGACAAAGGAGAGTAATAAAATATTTACCTAAAAGAATCAAATTATGGTAAGAATTCAATAATTAAACTTTTCTTTAAATATCTTTATTAAACTTAATAACTTAACAAAGCATAAAATGTATTCTGTATTTTACATTTTAATTGTATTTTACACAAAATGCATATTAAGAGCTTCTTTAGAATTTACATGTATCTTAATCTTAAAAATCGATATATTTACATTTGATTTTTTTTAAATTATAAATATTTAAAGAAAATATTATAATTTGTCTAAAACATTTATTTCTCGCTCATATTTCTATAAATTACAAGTAAACTGAAAATATTTTGAACTATAAAATAATAATAATGCAAAAATCGCGACCATTTCAAAGTGTAGAATTTTCCGATGCGCATACCAATCGATTTAAGTGGAATTTTATATTTTATTAACTTTTGCTGGGTCTCAAAATAAGATAAATGGGAGAAAACTTGGACAAAAAGCTTATTGACATAACAAGGAGGCGTAAAAACTAAAAGTGATCCAATTAAAATTGTTATCAATGTAAATGGCAAGCAAATATACTCATTTAGCCCAATTTTGTCAAAATATAAAATTGTACCAACTCCTGAGAACGAACAAAGAAAAATGACAATCAATTTAAATGAGAAAGTTAATGAATAAAATATTTCATTGAAAATTATCATAAAAATATATGAAACATTACAGGAGATTTTCAATATTTCATATTTTTTTAATGGCATAACATTTCCTTCAATCAGGTTTCTAATTTAATATTAATATTTGGCATTTTAATTTATATATTTTTGTAGTAATACTTCGGATCAAGTAAATTAATAATAAAAATAATAAATTTTGCATAAGTTTTATAATAAATTTTATTAAAAACAGAATTTTACCTTGAATGTTTTAATAATGTAATAACAATTGTATTGAATATGAGAATAATCCAAATAATAAAAGCTGCGTTACAAGTTAAAAATATCAAATTAATGCCTTCATAAACTAAAAAGATGAAAAATGCAAAATTGGTTTGAAATTTCTGAGGAATAATTGAAAAGAGAAACAGCTCATTTGTTGGGTTGTAAATATAAAATAAGAAAAATCCAATTCTTACTAAAAGAGTTAGCAAATTCAAATATATATTTTTTACGAGTTTTTTCATAAGCGAAAAATTATGATTTTTCATTGCTATTTTGAGATTTTGAATTGAAATTAGACAATTAGTTTAAACCTACTATCCTTAATACCTATATTAATATGAGAAATGTGAATATAATTAATAAATAATCATTTAAAATAATTACCTTCATCTGAAAGATAAATTTTACTAAAATTTATTAAGTTATTCATGAGTGATGCTACTTGAAAACTTTTATATGTTATTAAAGTACTGGTTATAAATATGCCAAATGAAAGCACAAAAAGCACAACCTGCAGTAATTTCACAATGGAGATACTTTTGTTTAATTCCTGTAACGCTAGAACAAATTTTGTTGTTGAATAAATTAAATTTATTCCGCTTAAAGTTATCCAAATATATAAATAATTTGATTTAAATACTTGAATTTTTGTTTTATCTCTGACTGATAATACTATAAAATGAAATTTTGACCAAAATGATATGAAAGAAAGGAATCGGCTAATTATGATAGTAGACATGCTTACAGAATTTAATTCTCGAAAAAACTATTTTGACTGACAATGAATTTAAATATGCTTAACTATTAGTTCTTGTTAAACAATTTAGGCAAAAGTATAAAATAATATAAATTGATATTTGATTCTTAAATAAACAATGAATGTAAGAAATTAATATAATATATAAAGTAAATATACCTCAATTTTTTGCTTAATTACTAAATTAAACCCTGAATACCAAATACTATGAAACAATAATCAATAAAATAAAGCAAATAAAAAATGAAGAGGATGTTTTTACATAAAATATGATTAAACCTTGAACAAGAAAAATTTCATCATAAAATTTTAATGGTGAAAATTAAATAATTAACATTTCCATGCGAAAATTATAGAAACATGTCCTTGGACTCTTTGGCTCTTTGGTACAAATAATATACCTAAATAAAGTTTTGGTTAATTTAAAGAAGAATACACCTTTTATCTGCAATTGTTAGCAAATTTATATTTTCTTAATTTTTTGTTTCTTTTTCTATTCTTAATGGTGTATTTTTTTATTTTTGAGAAGTTTTACATTTGCGCCTTTTTCTAAAAGTAATTTTACAATTTTAACATTTCCATTGAAAGATGCCTTGTGTAAATAAGTTGCGTTGTATTTTTAAATGACATCAACTTTTACTCCATCTTGGCTTCATTTTTTTAAATTAATTTTACAAGTTCAATACTTCTACCCTTAGATGCTGTGTAAAGAAGCGTAATTGAAATTATCAACAGCATCAATATTTGCTTTATTTTCTTAAAGTAAATCAATAATTTCAACAGTTCCAAATTTAGATACATAGTGTATTCTTGATGTATTTATCAAGAACATTTACATTTGCTCCTTTTTTAAAAGTAATTTTACAATATTTATATATCTCAATTTCGATGCAATTATTAACATTTCATCTTTAGGTTTGCTTTATATAATAATGTTTACTTTTATTTCTATTTTTTCAATAACTTTGATCCAATTAAAATCGAATCAAATCACAAAGATATGAATTTATTAAATTAAATTAGTCAGACTAATCAACGATGTTATATTTGCCAAATTCTATGTTTCCATGTTTTTTAAGAAAATTCCGCTTATTAAGAATTTCAATTATATAAGAAATTTCGAGTATAGTTATATCAAGTATTATTTAATTATGATTTAATCGAGTAAGATTTAATTTAAAAAATTCTTTAAATATATTTAAAGATTCCTCTATGAATATTAATCCTTTTCGAAATTGTTTTCACAAAGGTCATTAAAGTGAAGTCCTTTAATAATATTGAGATTTTCTTGATCAAAATATCTAATAATTGTTTTTATTATTTGATAAACTTTTCAATTCTCATTTCTTAATCTATTCATTTATTCCTTCATAATATACAACATTTTGAGTTTTCTCATTATAAGTTTTATAAGAAATGTCCAATTTCAGAAAAAAATATTTAATTTCTTTTTGTTTCTCATGTTGTGTAAGGATAGATGCACATTTAAGATTCAAATCTAATTTAAATTTTGTAAGTAACATTTAAGATAAATTATAATTCTAAATATAACAAATGTAATATTTAGTTTTAAAAATTATAAAAACCTTTTTGAGAGTTTGTTCTATTTTCTTTATTAAACTCAAGTAGGTTTTAGTTTTGTGTTTAAATAATTTGGACAAAAATCGATTTAAAAAATAATGTACACTCTGAAGCTGAAATCTTCTATTTATTAAATTTAGACAGTGTCAGAGTTAAAAATTTGTTATAGATATTTTATATGCTTATTGATTATAATTATATTATCTTTAATTGTATTTTTGTATTATTTACCTATTTTTAAATGATTTTTCAATCTGAATGCAATGTGTCTTATAAATAACACTTTTTAACCAACCTTATTTAACACGCGAATAAATTAAAAATTTCAAGTTGGGAGGCTTGATGGGAAATAACATGAATTTGAATTTTCTGAATTGATTAATGTTAAACATTTAATAATAACAATAAATGGTGGATGTTTTCTCTGGGAAAGCTAAAGACTTCAACATTTTTATATCTTTCCAGTATTTCAAAATTCACAATATAAAATGAAAAACCACAGTCGTTTATTTTTAAACGAAAATTTTTTGAAAGTATTATATGATGTAGATTGTAAATAATAAATATTATGAATTTATCATTTTTGAAATTGGATACAATTTTTTACTCTATTGTCCAACAAAGGATGAATGAAAATGACTTTGTCAAAATCAGTCATGTCGCATTTATATATATATCGTTATGTCGTCATTTAAATAATGAAGTTACAGGTTTTACATTATATTTTTATTTAGTTGACCCATTTTTGGCTAGTAGGTATGTAGGCTAAATTTACGTAACAGAATGAATTAAAAGGTTTCTTTCCTTAATGAGATTTCACTGTGAGATTATAATCTTGTCTAATTTCAATAAGCGCGAAGCTGTACTAGCAAAACTATAAGTAAACTTTGCAATAAATAATAAGTATTAAGATGAGTTATGGACATAGGTACTAGGGATGAGTCGCCGGGAAATCCCCGGGGAATTTTAAAATTCCATTTCCCGTCCTCGGGGAATTTTGGTTCGGGAACGGACGGGTATTTATTTTAAAATTTAGCCTATTTTTCCTCAGATTTTGGTTAAAAATATTTTATTTTTCTAAATATTGAGCCATCTAACATTTGTATTAAGAAATTACAATGCATTTTATAAATTAACTATGAAAAATTTATTTTAGTAAATATATTCATTATATTTTTAATATATTGAGATTTGTTTAGCCTAATATTGATATAATAATGCTCAAAAAACATGCATTACATATAGTAGTTATGATAATTATAATCACTAGTAGAAATTTTTTTTAGATCCTCCCCGAACCTCCCCGGGGACCCCGGAGAAAAACTCCCAAGGGGAGGCCTCCCCGGAGAATTTATTTCTTCGGAGAATACTCATCCCTAATAGGTACATTGAGTCATGCTTGCGTAAATCGTAGATGTTTAGGAGAAGAAAATTAAAGTCTCGGGAGAGGGGAGATATATAAAGGTGGGTAGTCTTTGGTGGAGTTTTCATTCTTCCTTTCACAACTTTCTCTCGAGCATCCTTCTTTCCTCCGTTCAACATGGTTTTCACGTTTAAAGTCTTTAAGAAGGGATCCAATGGAGAAATTACCATGTACTTGGGAAAACGAGACTTTGTAGACAACGTTGACAGTGTCGAGCCCATTGGTAGTTGACTTTTTAAGTAAAATTGGTTTTTAAATGGATTTCATTGGTTATTAAAACATTTTTCAGATGGGATCATCCTGCTTGAACGTCAACTTTTGGAAAATCAAAAGGTGTATGTTCAACTCATCTGCTCTTTTCGTTATGGACGAGAGGAAGATGAAGTGATGGGACTCAAATTCCAAAAGGATCTTCATTTGGCCTCAGAGCAAATTTACCCGCCTGTGAAGGCATTGGAGAGAAAGACGAAGCTCCAAGAACGCTTGCTAAAGAAACTTGGGCCTAATGCCTATCCTTTTACTTTCATTCTTCCTTCAACCTCTCCTACGTCTGTAATTCTCCAACCAGGAACCGACGATGAAGGACAGCCTTGTGGTAAAAATCAAAATTCCAAATTTAAATTAAATTATAATAGGAAATGCATATTATGTATTATCAAGTTTTTTTTAATTTAATTTAATTCGCATTTTAGGCATTGAATATTATCTTAAGGCCTTCATTGGAGAAAACGAATATGACCGATCTTATAAAAGGTTAAATATTCATTTCACATACATTTATTGTAAATTTCCTAATTCCGATATGCAATTAATATTGTATTTAATTTGAAAGATGCTGAAATTATTAAGTTATAATCGTTTTCATTGTTATATTTTTACACAGGAGTATTGTAACGCTTGGGATCAGAAAAATTCAATTTGCCCCATCAAAACAGGGTCGACAGCCTTGTACTCTTGTACGAAAAGATTTTATGTTAAGTCCAGGGGATCTTGAACTCGAAGCAACGCTGGACAAACAGGTTGGCATAAATAGTAACTAACTGACTTATAAAAAATGTTCTAAATTATTTAGGAAAAGCAAAACTCAAATCATTAATTTTAGCAATTAAAAAAAACATTATATAGCAAAAAATCAAGAAACATTCTTGTTATAATTCAAAATTTATTTTTCTCAAGCTCTACTATCATGGAGAGAAAATCGGAGTGAACATAAGCATTCGGAATTACAGTAACAAAACAGTGAGGAAAGTAAAGGGAGTTATTCAACAGCTAATTGACGTTTGCATATTTGCAAATGGACAATACAAAGCTACGGTCGCGTCCATTGAAACGCAGTAAGCGAAATCCATGGGTATTTTAACTAATTTTAAGTAGATTTGTAATATTACTAAAATTCAGTTTTTCACTAATAGGATTTTAGTCTATTTACGCTTATTAATACCATATAACAAAAAATACATTTAATAAGGTTATGTATGCATGCACATGAAATTAACTATGCAATTTGAAAGTGAAGAGAGTAGATTTTCTTAAGCTGCTACAAAAGCTTCTTATGTAGTAACGAATCAATTTTTATACTGACATAGAGAAGGATTTCCAATCAATCCAGGATCTTCGTTGCAAAAAGTCATGTATTTGACTCCAACACTCTCGAATAACAAAGAGCGACGTGGAGTTGCTCTGGACGGGCAACTGAAGAAAGAAGACACTAATTTGGCTTCTTCAACTCTGTAAGCCTTTTTTAATCCCCGACTTTTATCCTTTAACTTACAAGTAATGAATAAGGGAGCTATTTATGATATATTAAGTACCTACCTAATGCGCAATCCTCTTACCTCCGACTTCATTCCATTATACTAGAATCATCATAGGTATTCTTAGACATATCCAATTTATTCCATGAATGAAGCCATTAATAGGGTCACAGTATGGGGCTTAAATGTAGTATTTTAATAATTTAATTTAATTTCTTTAAGGATGCCACTCATTCATTTAAAATTTAAATGGGATTCTATTAGATTATAAATTGAAGGCTTTCATTTGAAATTGAGGAAAGGTAATTAATTTTCTCTTGTGAATTTCAGCCTTGAGAATCGGGAAAAAGACGCATTTGGGATTTTGGTTTCCTACCGAGTCAAAGTCAAACTTTACTTGGGAGCCATTGGAGGGTTATTATTTTATCACAAATATAAGAATATTCATGTAATTCTGTTTCTACCTTACTTGGTTTAATTAACGATTTAATGAATGAAACTTTTGATCTCCACAGGGAGCTTGCGGCTGAACTTCCCTTCATTCTCATGCATCCGCGACCGGACGCGAACGTATTGGTTCGAGAGTCTTCACAAGCTGAGGTTGAAATTTTCAGACAGGACACGATTGATTATGACGGCCCAATTTTAAAGGCCGTCGAGGAAAATATGTCAGAGAAGATTGCAAAATTGGAATTTTAACTTAATACTGTACTATTGATTATAGTCTATTACACAGATTTATATGTAGATACGTTATAGTGTATTTTAAATTGCATTTAGAAACATTAACGCTTGTTAAAGTGTTCGAATAAATTGAAATATATTTCAACTGTATAAAAAATGAAGCAACATTTAATTATTTTCAGGTTTCTAACTCAATTTTAATCATATTCTGACTTATAGTAAAGATTTCCAATCAGGGCAGGCAAAAAGCAAGATTTTTGGTAACGTCAAAAAGTTTTTTGGTTTAAACTATTATCAAAGTCAATGAAAATGATCGTTATTTTCGTGCAAGGGGGCAAACGGGGAACAACTTTAGCATAACCTGGAATAACTACACAATCATTCAATTTTTTGAATTGCCCCAAAATTTTATTATTTCTCACAAATTCTCTTTGTCACTCTCATTTGTTTCAATATTCATCTCAAATTCATCACTATCTTCTTGATTAGATGAATCATCCAAAACATTGATGATGATTGGGTCAATTTCATCAAGCAAATTATCTCGATCCCAGTAAACTTTTTCTTTTTTCAATGTTTCACAGCTTTTTTCCAGTTTTCTGGTTTAATATTTTGACAAGCTTGCTTAAAAAGTTCTTTCACGTCACTTAGATTCTGAGTCTTGTTGTGAAGTGCGACATATCTTTTAATTTGAGCCCAAATGAGTTCAATTGGATTGAAGCAAGAGTGGTAAGGAGGAATACGCAACACAAAATGTCCGTGTTCTTGAGCAACTCTGATTAATTCATATTCAAGAAAGTAAGGCTTATTTAATTTAATTATCCTGTAAAGTTCAGCTTTATAAGCTTTTTCTGGAAAATTTATCCCTTTTTCAGTGAGCCATTTAATCATTTCATCCTTTTTACTATTAGATGTAGGAATAACATCCACTCTGTAAATATAAATAATTGCTATTTTAAATTAAAATTAATTTACAGTGAACATGTAAAAATAAAGTTATATTTATAAATATTAATTCAAAATTAAAAAAATATATGAACCTTTGAGAGTGATAAGGGGCATTGTTCATTACAATAATACCTGGACCCGGAAGTGACTTTAGAAAAACACCTGTGAACCATTCTTTAAACGATTTTGAATTCATCTCCTGATGGTAGTCCTCAAATCCATTTTTGGATTCAAAAATATTCAAAACATTAGGAACAAAACCATCTTCGGATCCAGCATGTGTGATGATAAGACGTTTGGCTTTTCCAGTCTTTGTCTTTGGAATGCTTCCCATTGTGTCATCAGTCCAAATCATTTCCTGTTGATAATTTGCATTAATCCATGTCTCGTCAAGGAAGTAGAATTTTGTTGTTTTCTAGAAAAATGTTTTCTCTTTGATCTTAAATCTCAAATCAAATTTTATCTTAAAATAATTAATAATGCCAATTCATTCAACTATCTAGCTAATCAATTTACCTTAAATATATAGATCGTTTAATGGCGATGTCTGCCTGTTCCATTAACCGTCTACGTTTATCCCTTCTTTTATATTTAAATCCCAAGCTTTTCATAATCCGGTAAAAAGACTAAATGGAACATTGTTTGGCTGCAAATTCTGGGATTCTTTCATTAGTTTCATTGAAAATATCTAGGATATTCACCTAAATAATTATTTTCATTAGAGATTCGATATTATTTTTAATATTTTAGGAAAATAAATCATTAAATATTTACCATTATATTAAAATCCAAGTTTGTGTGAATTATTCCTTCTATTTAATATTTTGAACAGTTAGTGTTAGTTTATTAATAATACAAATAAATTATATTGTATATAAACCATTCGCAAATTTAGCGTAAATTATATTACGAATAATATTTCCATCAAACTGATCAATTTCTGTTTTCCTCCTTTCTCTTATTCTCGTTTTTGGCTCTTGGAATAGATTTTCATTTTTGTTTTCTCTTTCTTTAAAGATCCTTAATTTTCTTTGAACGGTGGCCGTGAAAATTCCAGTCATTTGCGACGTTATTTTAACTAACTATTTAATATTATTTTAGATTTAAAATTAAATTAGAATTAAATTAGATTAATAGTATTTGTATTTAACCTTTATTCCATTGTTATTTTAATCGGTGTGTTTTTATTGCATATATATGAGCCTGTTCAAAAATCCACTCACTGCAGATCCAAATTCCAAATTTGCGCCAAAGTAGCATTTCGCCCCTATTTTTCTCATTTCTTCGCATGACAACCTTATATCATATTTAGATTTAATTCCCGCGCTTAATTTCTGCACTTAATTCTATAAATGTTATTTGCTGCCTAACTTTTTTATGCTCTATCAAATGATATATGTGGCACTATGGGAATTGAATGCATAAAATGAGATATTAGAATTTCGCGTGTATTCCAGACAGGACCCACGTCACGTGACCCAAACCGAGCCCTGCAGTGAGTGGATTTTTGAACAGACTCATATATGTAATTTCCTACAGTAGTAGGAATAACAGTAGGCTAAAGGTTAACTTACATTTGGGCAATTTCTTTTGAAAGTGAAGAATTCATTGGAGTTGATTGCTGATTTTAAATAATTATAAACATTATACACTAACTCTTGACTTTCAATTGAAGTTTTTTGTTTTTTCCTCATTCATTTAAACTCATTTTTAATACTTCTTAATATATAATTATGTTATGTTAATGTTAAAAATTAATTAAAAAATGAAAATGTGCGAATGATTTGATTATTTAATTCGATATATGATTATATATGAATGATATAAGAAAGTTAAACGATACGCAGCAGTAAAGTTTAAAATTCAATATCCCTAACCTTCAATCACTTGATTGGTTTACACATCAAAAGTGGGGTTACATGTGGGGAAAGACTCTGTCACATGTTAGCTTAGGTTTATTTCAAAATAACGATCATTTATTGATTTTGATAATAGCTTTTTGTTAATTGATCTATGTATTAGGTATTCGCCCCCGCACCTATCACCTTACGAAAACCGCCCAAAAAGCTTCAAAATGCAAAAATTAAGTTGCTTTTTTGCTCATTATAAGCTTTTTAATTAGCAAAATGGTAATTAAAATTGAACAAGCAGATAACCAAAAGCATTCCCTGCCTACCCTTTTTCCAATGTTTATTTTACATCATTTAAATTTTTTCATACCTACAATATATCAATTAATTAATACAAATCTGTATACTTTGAATAATTGTTTAATAAATTGATTAACTAAAGAAATCTATTTATCTGTTTAAATAAAATATTTATTAAATGTGTTTTGGGGCTTTCATAATAATTTTAATTATTTTAATATAATAGAATATAATATTTCACTTTATTCAGGTCTATTATTTACATCCATTATTTAAAGATTATAGTAATGAAACATAATGATATTAAGAAGTAATAAGCTAATAAGTATTTTGAGAATAAGTTATTTAACGTCATTCTGCAAATCTTACCTGTTAATTTGGTATGATTAACAGATAGATTGATAGGATTCCTCCTATTTATTTACCTTTTGGATCCTCTAACCATGCTTTACCGAATTTATTTTAATTATTTATTCAAATGAATTTTATCCATGTTTTAAATTTAATTAATGACAAATTATAATTGAAATAATGAAAATCAAATATGCCATATACATGTATCCACATAAATCTGACACATCCTACTGGCCAATTCCAACGCTAATCCTCATAGCACAGAGCCAATATCTCAAGCTAAATAGCCTAATACTTTGGTTTTGTTAAATAAATAAGGCAAATAATTTCTTAAAGTATGATTTTGAATTCAATATCCCATTTTATTTTTTTGATAAAAGTGACATTTTTCGTCGATAATTTGATTAAGTTGTTAAAATTTTCATTAAATTCGCTTCCGGTTATTATGAAATAATTTTGTAATTTTATACATTTTACTCATACATATAATACCTGAAAACAAAGAAACGGTACCTCTACGAAATTACTCATATCTCTTAAAGCAGCAAAAAGAATTCTATAATATTTTCGCCACTTACACTTTATTATGTTATTCAAGCTTCCATATACTTACTATTGTTATTTTATAAATGAAATGGTAATATAATAATATGTAAATGAACATCCTAAATAGTTAGGACATATCCGCGCGGTTTGAATATATTAGCATTTTTAATCACACCCTCCATTCATCCAACATTAATAACGTTGCATTTCTTAATTTGTTATTAGAAAATACATTGAATTTACTCTTATTCGATTAATTGATTTTTAATCAAACTTTAAAATAATCAAGAATATTACCTAAAAATCTAGTCTTATACTCTATTACCTAAAAAATGATGTTTTATGATTTGATAATGAAAATGAAAGTTTCATAAAAATAAATACTTATTATTAAGGAGTATATTGAATACATTGATCTCGAATTGTTTTCGATTAGTCAAGATGTCATTGCATTTATGCTTAAAGTAAATTCAATCCAGTCAATTCCTAGTTTACCTTATTTTGTTTTGACATATTAATTAAAAATAATCCTTCAACTGAATGAATGAACTATTGAATTACATATTGAATTATTGATTTAATTGTAATTTATTTCATCAGTTCATCACATATTACATATATACGTATAAATTGAATTGAATTATTTATTTAATTGTACTTGTTCATTTTATTAAGTTTGAACATTTCATATTCGTAGCATTAACCATTGTAGCATATCTTAATTAATTTGTTATTAGAAAATACATTGAATTTACTTTTATATTATTTATTTTTCGACATAAGTCACTAGTTAAATTTTTACTACTTTATAAAGGTACACGTAACATTTACACGGTTAATACCACATTTTTTTCAATATCACATTCGAAGATTGGTAATAAATTTACGCATTGTAGTTGAACAAACTTTTCACTCTCAAATCTCATTCTCTTTTTCCCATATTTTCATTTCCCTATTTCCGCATACTTATTATAAATATGCAGTGATTCTATCCTGTGTTGCATTTCGAATTTCAAAATAAATTAATTTTAATTAAATTGATCACCTAGAAAATTCTAGAAACTTAACAAGCACCATAATATGTATTTCTTAAATAATCTACAATCGAAATTATTTTTTTTCAGTTTCCAATAGTGTTTAATAGGTTTACCTGTGATATAAAATTAATATTTTATATAGGCAAATATATCGTATTCATGTTTCTTTTATTTTGAATACAATAATTATGATTATAATATTTAAATAATTATACAAGTTTACTTGTAATTGGATATTAAGTATCTAAGGGCCAAACATAATTAAAAAATAAATTAAGCTTAAATTATTTTCTAGGCTATTATGTAAAACCTGTTTTGTATAGGATATATTGTGCCGCATTATAAATAATATTTATTTTACATTGATTCTTGTAATTTTTATGTAAATATTTTGCAATGGAATAAATTCAATTTAATAAAATAAAGTCATAATCTCATAATCTTAATTGTTGAATTAATGACAGCATTCTATAGAAATAAAACAGTTTCAATAATTAACAAATCTTCTAATAAATTTAATGAATGAAAAAATGAAAATGTTAAAAAATAACACAATGATTTATGTATCTTGGTACAGTGAAGATTGTATATGCTTAAAATTGCTAAATTATAAACAACTTTAGTTATGCAAATAAATCTATTTCAATTTCATATTAAAATGAGAACTTACATTGTTTTATTAATAATATAGGTGGCTCCTTTTTACCCGGCACATGTTACCCGCACGGGGCATATTGTAACTTTAAATCGCCTGAAGTAGGCGCTATTCAATTTGCCCCATGTCGGGTAAAAAGGATCCACCAATAATATATTGATAACAGAAATAGTAAAACAATTTTATAAAGAATTTGGGCATCTTTTAAAAATCTTGAACTACAAATAGATTTCGATTTAAATCCAAATATATTTGTAGGTCAACATTTTAAATTATTAATTTAAAAATAATTGATTAGATAAATAGAATGACTTGTAAAATATTTATTTGATGAAATTATAATTAATTTTTAATAATTTCCATTGTATAATTAAATTCTAAAAATAAAAATAATATAACGAATTATTTTCATTGTAGGAGATCAAGATTTTTGCTTTGTAGAGAATTTTTGAGACTAGATATTGGAAATATATCACTCATTATGTAGATGAATATTTTAATATTGTATATAAAGAAGAAGTTTTATGAATTAAGTGTGAAGTTAGTCGTTGTCGTTGCTATTGAAAAATTTTAAAATATATTCAAAATATAAATTCTCTTTATAAATAATTTTATATTTGATTGTTGATTCTTGAAGGTTTTATTTATCTGCCATTTTCTTTTTGAATCTTTACATGCCATTCGCTAGTGTAACAAAAACTTACAATCAGGATAAATAAAAATATATTTATTTTTTCTTTCCAACACACCACTCACAATATTCAAACTTGGACATGCAGTTTATATTCAGCATTTTTATATGGCTTGTTTAAGAATAAACAAACATTTGTTTAATAAGAATTGATTGTAAAATAAATCGAATGTTTATTCTTCTACCTGACATTGACATGTTCATATTAAATATGAATGATTCCTTTCACAGCGAGCGTTGTGAGTTATAAGAAAACGTTTCTGTTGACTTTGCTCTCCTTCTTTCTTAGAGATGAGGATGAGGGATATATGACAGTCGGGTGACATCGTCATTAACTCCAGGCTCAACGGCCCAAGGCCTCTGCTTTTATTCATGAGTGTTGAAGAAGGGAAACGCCTAGACACCAAATATCCACACAAGAAATGAATAACGAGGACCTCCATCATTTATTCAGGCTTACATGTACGACACAATTGAGAACAAAATGTATCCCATTCAAACCCTTATTATTACATATCTATCAGCTAGTCACTCGATAAGAAAAAAACATGCATTTTTAATATCCTTAAGAATCTATAAAGCTCCACGTTTTTAAAATTATGAATCATATCTTGTATAATATTCAATACTTACATATTTGCATAATACAAATATAACTAGGTCTTGAATCAAATGGGGGCTTTATATAGTCAATTCAAATAAGATAAAGTAAAGAGCAATAAAGATAGGAAGAAAAGCTCAAATTAATAAAAAAAATCTATTATTCTGCTCGAGATGAAAATGGAATATTCTCAAACGTGGGGATTTTCAACCTTGAGTTTTCCCTATTTTCAATATTGGGATATTGGTTCTTCGAAGGAGGTCTTTGGAGAGAAGCGGCATGGAGTTCGCGAATTCCATTCGCTTTCCCTTTGTGAATTGGGTTGTGGGTGTTGGGGAAAGTGTGGTTAAATGATATCCGTTAGCCGAGAAAATTCCCGTTTCGTGGTTAATATTTTAACTGTTCGTGTTTCGGGGGCTCGCAGACTTTCCCCGGGCATTTCTTCTTAACTCCCACGCACCCAAGAGTGTAAGCCCACTTTGCCACCGCTTACCCGAAAAACATTCTTTCTCCAATACTCACAATTATCCTCGCCCACTCGCACATAAAAAGTCGGCTTTTAATCGAACACAGATTTTGCATGGTGATTTCATTCGGAGAGAAAGAATGAAACTCAGAGTCACAGGTTTATATTTACACACCACATAGAGGTAAGCCTTTCATTCCTATTTACATCAATAGTTTATCTGCAAACAACTAATATTTATCTACATGTTATTTTTTATTTCCAATTTGTTCAGCATTGTTCAATATCTAATCAAGCAATATATTATTATAATTGATTATTCAGCTCTTTTCATTGTTTTGTAGATATATATATTTTTTAAATATATCAACTTATGAAAACTATCAATTAAATTAGTTTAATATTGAATGTAATTGAGGAAACAGGATATTTAATTCATTAATTTATAAGCTCTCGTTATAACTTAAATTTGTTATATTATTCATAACGTATTGCCCCGAAAGATGTCCCGGGGCATCTTTAAATTATTTCCCCCCGACCCCCGGGTATCTTTCGGGTCCGGGTAACTTTCTTGACCCGGACATGTTTAAATAATTATGCTAAGTACAAATATCAATTATCAAAAATTTTATTAGTTTCAGCATATTTTAAAGCTTCAAGTTTAAAGGCTATATCAAATTGTCTTCTTGACATTTTAAATAGTAATTAGGTTGTAATTTAAAGTAAAGAATTGAAGCTTGTTTTAAACTTAATAAAAAGCGCATATAAGAATACTCAGCAATTAAACCCGGGTATTTTTGGGACCCGGATATCTTTAAAATTCTCAAGTCGGACCCCCGGGCACCTTTCGGGACCGGATAACTTTCGGGTCCCGGTTATCTATCGGGGCAATACGATAATGCATAATATGCATTTTCTGCATATGTTATACATCTATAGGTATATATGTCAGGTTCTGATCTCGAAGACGCTCAATGTGCGTTTTAAATGACCACAGCTAGATGAGAGCTATTAAAAGTTGCCAGACC
Source organism: Neelides sp. FZ-2019 (assembly GCA_009869795.1). Classification (NCBI taxonomy): domain Eukaryota; kingdom Metazoa; phylum Arthropoda; class Collembola; order Neelipleona; family Neelidae; genus Neelides; species Neelides sp. FZ-2019. The sequence continues at coordinate 17,502 of VJMY01000591.1, read as the reverse complement.
CCGAAATCACATTTAAGTAATAAACAATTAATATTGAATAGATATTGCTAGATATTGTAAGGGCATGTTTAATTATCTTAGGTTAGGTTAGGTCAAAGATCAAATGCATTTAGTATAATTAAGCTTTGAATGTACATTACCAATATACGATTTCGGCAGTTGGCAATTTTGACTAGTGTTCAATTGTGGTTGTTTAAAACGTCCATTGAGCGTTTTCAGGATCGGATCCTAACATATACACAAATATTACGATATGAACGTATATATATTATTCGTTTATTTTCTATGTTTTGTAAATATTTTTTAATGTATTTTTGACCATAACCTATGGATAAGAGATAATGAATTAAATTGGAAAATACATAATTGGATCTTTTACCTTCCACTTTTGGTTGCAAAGTAAGCTCATTGAACCTTGATTCATTAATTCAATAATAATAATAGTTTAAAACGAGAAGGACTAATCGCGAGCGAGTGAGTAATCGAATGGTGTGCATCATAATACATAAACAGTTAACAGATCTGGCTGCTCATCAATTTACATAATTATAGTATTTTATGATAGAGAGTTAATTCTTTTTCCTGGAAATTAGGTAGTATACATCAACCGCCGGTATAACTGCATTTATATTGTATACTAGCTTGACATAGGTCGTTAGATGTAAATTTATAGATAGATTAGTGGATATGTATAAAATGCATAGTGCATAGTGGCATAGCATGCACATAGTGCAATAGATTATAGAGATGAATGAATGAACGAAGGACATGAGTTTACATAGGTAGTATATATAGTATAAGTGAGGTACTAGGCAGGGAAGATTTTGAAGTCAGGTAGAAGCTAATTGGTGACTAGTTTAAATCCATCTGTTGACTTTTATTCTGATTCTTGTTATAAAAAAGGTGTGAAAATGATGGGAATAAATAGGAGTGGCGAGTGTTAAATAAAAACTCCAATTTGTTATATTTCTAGTGAAGGGATCTTGAGGTGCGGAATGATCCGAAATCTTTGAGTGCTCAATGATCGGTGACGGGCGGCGGGTTTCCCCCCAACACCATGGTCAACTTCAGTTTTGGAAAAGAGGAGGACGAACCAGGTAAATCCATTTTTAATATCCAATTAATGGGAAACGTGGATCAATTATGTAAGAGTGATTGATTCCCACTCAATTATAATAATACCCAGTATTGGACAATCTAATGTCTAGTAGCTATTTATTAACAACCACCCCCAATATTAATTAAAATTTAAGTCCATATGTACTCGATTTTCAATACCATTCGTCAATCAGTTAATTCTCCAATATTGCCCACCTACCTATCAAGTTTTAATAAGTAATTTAATTTTGTTTAAAATTATCGTTAAAATATCTAAAATATTTAAAATCAATTTTTTCTCACGAATATTTGTCTAGTGAAAGTTTATTAAGATTGAAATTTTTTTTAAAATCTAGATAGTTCCAGTCGGTATTAAATCGAAAGTTTATAAAAACGAATTCCTTTAAAGGCTATCTATTCGGACATTTAAAGTTATCGTAGGAAAATAGAAAAAAGTAAAACGGGGTCAAGTTGAGTCAAGTTCCGGACTCATCATAAATTTAGTCAAACTCAAGTGTATCATTGAAGATATGGGAGGTGATAATTGAATGTTTGGACAGAGAGTGTGTTGGTAATTGATATTAAGACTCTGCAAAGGTGTTAAGTCTTAAAGGATGATTGTCTTGTAATCTTGCGAGTCCACATCGGGGACTCTGGGAGTGTATGTGGGACAAGAGGGGGATCGATAAGCTAAGAGCCAACACGGCGCACTCAACCAACCTTTCCCTTACCTCGATAGTCTCACGGCAACGAAACTCACGACAAGAACTTCCCCTCTCGCCGCAATTTCATTTCATTTACTTTTCACAAACCCGCTATTTACAATTAAATCCCAGTCTAGGAATCCTCTTTTAGCTATAATTGACCAAGAGATTCCCATTTATAGTCAAATTTCAATTATTCCCACAAGAATCCACATTTATTTCTTGTGGGATCGTCAATGCGAGGAAGTGAGATTTTCCTTTCGACCTTTCATCATAATGTCTCCAACTGTGAATTGGGTGGAGGAAGAAACTGGGAGTTGTTGAGCCATGGGAAGACTGTTTAGCAGAAATGTCTTGTGAGGATGAGGGCGGGGCTTCGACTCCGCTCTCCGTCCCGCCCTCCAAAACCCGCCTTTACATCCGGAAGAAAAAAGGGCGAAGATCCCCCTCTTCCTATTCCCCTCACTTAAGTGACGAGGAAGAGGATGAGGTCGGCGTGGCGGAGGCTCTGCCCGTCCCACCGCCCATCAGAGCCCCGAGCATCAAGATGTGCAGGGCCAAGGTGACCACGTTAGAGGAGATCCTGCGAGGGCAGAGGGAAGAGGTCAAGTCGGACGTGAAGATCACGTTGAGTCCGCCGAGCGAGAGTGATGGGAAAGGATCAGCTGTTCTGGGCGAGTGGGAAGGGAGTGAGGACGGTGGGGAGGTCAGAGTTCAGAGACATCTCTTCAATTGTTGTGGGGAGAGTGGGGAGGGTGGGCGGGGAGGGGAGAGCGACTCTTCTGCCCAGAGGAATTTCTCTTGGCCACACTCGTGTCTTCTTAATGTTTCGGCTTTTCTGACAAAGCTCTATTGGCGAGTTGTCGATGGAGTCTTTGGCATCGAAACTCCTTTTAGGGATCAAGACGGGGAAGGTAGAATCTTAATCTTACAATGTCAACTCGTTTTGTTGAAGTTGGAACTGCTTAGAACTAAAAGCGACAATAATTAATTGATTGCTTAAATTATGTTAAATTCTTCCATTTTTACTTTTTATTAAGATATTAAGAAATATTTATGTTTGGTTTTAAGGAATCACATAGTTGATTTATTGATGAGTTTTCAAATTTGTCTTTTTATTTCAGAGACGGAGAGGAGAATTCGAGCAAATGACCCTGCTCACAACGCAAAGTATTCATACGCCGTAAGTTATTTTATTTAAAAAACTAAATGGTTATTGGTAATTCCACTTACCACTTGTCAACTTATATGAAAGTTAAATATATTTTTCATTTTTGTTTTCAGAATAATTACATCAAGACGTCAAAGTACACAGTTCTTACTTTTCTCCCATTGAATCTCTTCGAGCAGTTTCAACGTCTCGCGAATTTTTACTTTCTATGTCTCCTCGTCCTTCAGGTTTAAACCATTTCCAATTTACGCAATTGTCTATAGTTTAAAATGTATTAGTTTTAGAAAAGAGCAATCTATTTATTTATATTGAGATAAAAACTAATCGCAAGTTAAATATGTATTTAAACTTTTTCAGGTGATTCCGGTAATTTCATCCCTTACACCCTTTACAACCGCTATACCTCTCATCCTCGTGCTATCTCTCACGGCAATCAAAGACGCTTACGATGACTACGTACGTCTTTAATTTTCATTTCTTTCTTTTTCCCATTAACTGAATAACTTAATCATCTTGAAATTTAAGTATTTGGAATTACAATCATATGAAATGTCATTTTTAATATTTAGCAAAGGCATCGAAGCGATTCTCAAGTGAACAATCGTAAATCCATGGTGCTTAGAAATGGACTACTCAAAGAAGAAAGATGGTTCAAGGTGAGAATTTTTTCAAAATATTACATTATGGGAAGTTTGGAAAGGTCAAATGGAAATGTTCCGTGACGGACTCATTCCTTGACATTTACACACCCAGAAGGAACCACACAAAATCCAGTTTTTCAAATGCCATCTTCTTTCCCATTGACATTTGAATATTGAAAATTTCTTTTTTGTAGGTGCAAGTTGGGGATGTTATACGAATGGAGAATGATCAATTCGTCGCTGCGGATGTTTTGATTTTATCAACGTCCGAACCAAATGGACTCTGTTACATCGAAACCGCTGAGCTTGACGGGTTTGTTCAATTCATTATTTAACAATATAACTCAATCTTAATGGCAAAAGCGTACTTTAGTCAATAATGATGATGGTTTACAAATTGTCATATAGTTTGTGGCCCACATTTATTCATATTTAAATCAATTATAAAAAATTTTGATTCATGACATTCCAGAGAGACGAATTTGAAATGCCGACAGTGCCTTTTGGAAACGGCGGAAATGGGCCAAGAACCGGAAAAATTGGGTTCTTTCAATGGAGATATAATCTGCGAGGCGCCGAATAATCAACTCAACAAGTTTGAAGGAACCTTGACCTGGAGGAATAAGAAGTTTGCCCTGGACAACGACATTATTCTCCTTCGCGGTTGCATTCTTCGGAATACCCAGTGGTGCTATGGAGTCGTCATCTTCGCTGGTCGAGACACGAAACTCATGCAGAACTCAGGGAAGACCAAGTTCAAACGAACGAGCATTGACAGACTCCTGAACTTCATCATCCTCGGGATTGTGTTTTTCCTCCTATCCATGTGCCTTTTCTGCACCATTGCCTGTGCAGTGTGGGAGACCATGATCGGACAGTGGTTCCGTGAGTTTCTTCCTTGGGACTTCTTGGTCCCAACTGAGCCTGTCGAAGGTGCTGTAATCATTTCTCTTCTCGTCTTCTTCTCATATGCAATCATCCTCAATACCGTCGTTCCAATATCACTTTATGTTTCGTAAGTCATTTTTTAAAAAATAATTTCCTTCTATTCCAATGAAATGTTTGTTGTTGTTCCATGTTTTAAAATCAATTTCCTTGTATTCTTTAGTTCCTTTATTTCATTATAAAATTATTTCCTTTATTTTAAATAAGACTAACTATATTGGCAGAGTTAATGTCATTTTTTAAAATTCCACTTTCTTTTAAAAAAGCCAATTAAATAATTCTGTTATATTTTTGAAACACATAATTGAGGCTATTCAAATTCCTGATGTAACATTAGGATTTAAGTTTTTATAAATTAAATTAATTATTCTATGTAAAATGAGTGTAGAATAATTGTTGGGAATAATTTAGTCAGTGTTTTTTTAATTGATCGAAATTGTATTTTTAGGGTTGAAGTGATTCGATTACTCCAGAGCTTCCTCATTAATTGGGATTTGAAGATGTATCACGAGAGTAGCGGTACGAGCGCCAAAGCTCGGACGACGACTCTTAACGAGGAACTCGGACAAATCGAATACGTCTTCTCTGATAAGACTGGAACTCTCACACAGGCAAATTCCCATTTTCCTCACATTTACCATTTCCCGGTTTCCTGACTAATTTCAATAATATTTATAAATAGAATATCATGACGTTCAACAAGTGCACAATCGGAGGGAAATCATACGGGGAAGTTATAGATCAAAGAACTGGTGAACCGATCGATCAACTAGAGGTTTTATTTTAGCTAAACAAACCAGCTAAATATTTATTCTCAACATATTAAATATGTATAAAGGCTAAACTTTCCAAATTAAATATTTAGGGAATCGTTCCAATTGATTTTTCTCGCAATCCTTACTACGAGCCCAAATTTCGTTTTTACGATGAGAATCTCTATGATGCTGTGAAAAACGGGGATGAAAATGTTCATATGTTTTTTCGTCATTTGGCCCTTTGTCATACCGTCATGGGCGATGAGAGAAATGGTAATATATATTATTGATTACAAATATTTTTGACAATACAATTGTACAAACTACAATTTTAAATCCGAATGATTACAAAACGAGTATTTCTGACTATGATAGTAAAATCTAAAACAAATACATAATTTTAATGGCTAAATATATAAAAATTGAAATATAAGAATGTGACTAGATTTTCATTAGAAATCGATTCTATCTTGGTGCAGTTCTATTCACTTCAGAGTAAATGTAATGTATTTTTTTATATATTTTATATAAATTCATGTATTATTTTATCTTAATTTTCTTTACTTTTCACTTTGAGAATACTTGTGAATTGTGATCATTAACGAGGTTAAATATAAATGTAATATATATTTGTATTTTATATAATTACTAATTTAAATGAGTGAATACTATAAATTTTTTATTAGTCAAAAAATGTTCATGAACTTTAAATATTATGCATCTGACTAATTTCGATTCTGATAATGAAGAAGATGCCAATATATTTTTTAGTTTCTTTATGAGAATTTCAATAATTTATTTATTATCAGCCGGAATCAATCAGATGCATAATGTTAAACGCTCATAGATATTTTGAATTGAATAAAAAATATATATGTATTGTAATTATCCATTTAAGTTAATATGTTTTTCATATATTCAAAATGAACTTTATATTGCGTTTATATCTAGCCTGATTAATTAGTTTTAAAATTTGAAATTAAAGTTAATTAAAATAATATATAATAATAATAATAAATTCACATTATAAAATATACATTAAATTTGCTCTCTGAAATGAATCGAAATGCGCCAAGAATGAAGTGATATCTTAAAAAGAACTTCTAAAATTTTTTTATCATTTTTATGTATTATTTCATCAATACTATCTATTTGTTTTCGATTTCACTATTGTAGTAAAAATATCCATTTGAAGTCATTCGGATTTTAAATCGTAGTCAAAAGTAAATGAAGTCAACTTTAATTCAATTTGTAGTCACTTATATTCGCATCCTTAATAAATTACTAATTAATTATTAATTTAAAGCCCAAACTATGGTAATTAAAATAAGCGTTTACTTGGAATTTAACTCAATTAAACTATGATTTATTTCAGGTAAATTGGAGTACCAAGCTCAATCGCCTGATGAAGCTGCCTTAGTTTCAGCCGCCCGAAATTTTGAATTTGTGTTCAAAGAACGTTCCCCTCATTCAATCACCATAAGTTCTGTTGGAGTTGAGGAATCTTATGATCTTCTTTGCATCCTCGATTTCAACAACGTGCGGAAACGAATGTCCGTTGTCGTCCAATCACAAAAGGATGGAAGGATTTTGCTTCTTTGTAAAGGAGCAGACTCAATCATTTACGAAAGGCTTGAGATGGGAAATCATGACTTGAAATCAAGGACACAGGAGCATTTAAATGTAATTGCATTTAAATTTTTATGACACTCATCCCTATTTACACTTGATTGTATATGATAGCAATAAATGATATCAATATTGATAATCAATTATTTGAATAATATATAAGACGAATTAATTAATGTTTTTTTATTTCGAGCAGAAGTTTGCTGGTGAGGGTCTGAGAACGCTGGTGCTCGCTGTGAAAGAGTTGAGTCCGGAGTATTTTGAAGATTGGAAGGAGCGACATCACGAAGCCGCCACGTCGATTCGAAATCGCGAAGAGAAATTGGATGCCATTTATGAAGAGATTGAGAGGGACATGAGTCTGATTGGAGCTACGGCAATTGAGGATAAACTGCAGGACGGCGTTTCCTCTACTATTGCAAATCTCCTCCTGGCTTCCATTAAAATCTGGGTTCTCACTGGGGACAAACAAGGTGAGAGATAAGAAGATTTTTAATATTTCAATTTTCTTAGTTCTTTATAGAATCATTGTATCATAACTTAATAATTAGTTAACTGGATTCTATTTAAGAATCTATTTTGTTCAATTGAGAGTTAAGAATTAATTAATTATTATTTCATTTTTGTATATCAGAAACCGCTATAAACATCGGCTATTCTGCCCAACTACTCAATGACGAAATGAACGACATTTTCATCGTGGACTCATCTAGTTTAGAGGAAGTTCGAAGTCAATTGACCAAGTACTTGGATGCAATTCAAAAAGGCGTTTCTTCAGCTCCCATTGACCATAAAATGGGAGATATGAGCATGGTGACATTCAGCGAAGACGAATTCGGCCCAAGATTCCATGATGACAATGGGGATGGAGACTCAGACGGAGCTTATGCTTTGGTCATCAATGGACATTCTCTCGTCCATGCACTGAATCCTCAATTAGAGCAAAACTTCCTCAACCTCGCAACTCAATGTAAATTACACAAAGACCTAAAAACAAAACTTATGTCAGAACCTGGTGGTGATCATTAAATGCGTTGGTTAATTATTATTTATAATTATTTTATGACAGGCCGAGCAGTAATTTGCTGTCGAGTGACTCCACTTCAAAAAGCTCTTGTCGTTGAACTTGTGAAGAAATACAAGAAAGCTGTGACTCTCGCTATTGGTGATGGAGCCAATGACGTTTCCATGATTAAAAGTGAGCTTTTAATTTAACAATATTATTAAACTTTACATAATCCTTAATAGAATTTATGTATGATTTGGTGAAGGTTGAACAAACTTTCGATAAATAACTTTCCAATAATAATATTTCCAGGTGCCCATGTAGGAGTTGGGATTAGCGGTCAAGAAGGGATGCAAGCAGTCTTGGCCTCAGACTACTCCATTGCACAATTTAGATACTTGGAACGGCTTCTACTCGTCCATGGCCGTTGGTCGTATTATCGAATGTCAAAGTTCCTTCGTTACTTTTTTTACAAGAACTTTGCCTTCACTCTCACGCATTTCTGGTTTGCGTTCTTTTGTGGTTTTTCCGCCCAGGTAAATATTCAGATTGAATATCCAATATAATAAGTAAATGCGAATTACGGCAAGCGAAGATATGAGATTTCATGGTTTAGTGACTTAATAAGATATTGAATTGAATAGACGGTGTTTGACCCAATGTTCATATCGGTGTACAACTTATTCTATACATCACTTCCCGTCCTTAGTATCGGAATTTTTGACCAAGACTGCAGTGACGCCAATTGCATCCAATATCCAAAGCTCTACACCCCAGGTCATCTCAATCTCCTATTCAACAAAAAGGAATTTTTCAAATCGGCTCTCCATGGATTTGTCACCTCTTGTGTTCTCTTCATTGTTCCTTATGGTCAGTTCCTCATTTCTTACATTCTGCATTTACCTTTTATCTTTTGATAATATCTTATCTATTGTTTGTATCTTTTATCTTATTATTAAGTAACTTTTGTTCGAAAACACCTTGAACTTACAATTTATGTCTTGACCTTGTGTTGTATAGGAACTTATAATCACGCAATTTCTGGGGATGGTCATGGGCTTCATGACCACATGTTATTTGGATCTGTTGTTTCCACTATTCTAGTCGTCGTCGTCACCGTCCAAGTAATTAATACTTTCATTATAACACATCTCATCTTAAGTTTGACATTTAAACATCTAGGAAATGGAAATTATATTAAATAAAATAAAAGAGCTAATGAAAGAAAATTCTTAATTTCAAGGTAGCTTTAGACACATCATATTGGACGGTGTTCAACCATATAACAATTTGGGGTTCTTTGCTTTTTTTCTTCATTCTACATTACATGTACAATTTCGCTATACGTGGAAGATACCTTGGATCACTTACGAAGGTATATAATTTAAACACTTGTAAAATTACTTAAGTCTTTCTAATATATTTGCATATTCCTACCTATAATTTAAATGAAGATAAAAGTATTTATTTATTTTTAACTTGAAATCTTAGGCTCTTCAAGAGGCGAGTTTTTGGTTTACTCTGGTTCTAACAGTGATGATTTTAATCATCCCTGTCCTCGCTTGGAGATTCTATTTCCACGATGTTTTTCCAACACTCTCTGACAGAGTTAGACTCAAGCAGAGATTCGCATCTGCCAAGTAAGTTTATATTTTTAAACAGAGTCAGTTGATTAATTTTCATTTATGTTGTTATTTATTGGATTGTACAATTGGATTGGAACCAAAATCAATAGCTTTATTAAATCTAAAGATCAAAATTACTAGAATTTCAATTATTTTTCACTAGGAGTCGATTGGGACACGACAAAGCATCGCGAACACCATCCGCAAGGAGAAGTCGACGATCTCTTCGCTCTTCCTATGCCTTTGCTCATCAAGAAGGATTCGGCCCACTGATCACATCTGGGAAAATCTTTTTGTCGCGAGGAAAAGCAATTGTACGTTGAAGCTTTTAGTTCTTAAATTAATATCCTATAATATAGTTGATGACCTTTTATACCCCAAATTGTAAATTTACGCCTAAATAATTACTATTTTAGGATATACACAGTAAAATATGAATTTTGTTTTTAATAGGCGAAGAATAACAACCACGGAGTGGCGTCTCTCATTTCTTCTGTCTCGTTTGGTCGAACTGATGGGCGAAGTTCGGATTTGGGTAAAAGTCCAAGGATCACAATGGTGAGCCCGCAAGAGAAAAGAGAAGATGATCCCTTGTGATACACCCGCCTTTTCTACTTAAATCTCTCTTTCTCTTATAAAAGAGGAACTTACATATTAAAACAATACTTTGCAGTATCATTAAACATATTCGGATATCTGTCTGGGGTCAGTTGTTACTTGTTAAAATACTAAATTAATCTATTTTATACGTTTTCGTACATTCCACGTTTAATAAAAATTTATAAAACTTTTCCTTCTTAATTGACTCATTTGTTCTTATTTTTTATCATCGAAATCTTTATTCATAAAGACATGATTATGTATTGATATATGTATTATAATTAAAACATCATAATTAATTTCCTGGGTTGTTTAACTCTCCAATGAGTTGAGTTTTAGCCATATTCATTGGAAAAGCTCCAGAGGCCAAACCAACGATTTGACCGAATGCTTCGCTTTGATTGTGACCTCTTCCTGCTGATTTTTATGGAATATCTAAATTTACAATTGGTACAATTTAATATTTATGACTTTTATGAACAAATTTAAATTTTGTTGACAGTATTTGCCATTGTCGCTGCTCCATAAAACCAGCGGCAATCTTTTAATTATGTTCAGGACGCCAAGTCAGCGTACTGTAGAAAACTAAATATCAGCATCCCAAAAAAACCCTTATTGAAGTTAATTTCATTAAGCTTGAAATTCAAGTTTTAAAGTCAGGAACTAAACAATTTCGTGGAATCCAAATGCTGATAGTGAGTCGATTTTAATCCTAGATTGACGCTGATACATTGAAGACGTTGCCATTTTCCGAAGTGTTTCGAATTATAAAGTGTTTCGAGTTGCGATTTTCACCCTTATTATAAAAATGCACAATAATTAAAACAATTAAAAATAACATAATTAATTCAACTTAATTAATTAAAACTAAAGTTTTAAAATTAATTGTTTAAAGATAAATTATTATTCAAGTAAAACTTTATTTAAAATAAAATTAAAGTCATTAATACCAAATATGGTAACGAAATAGTTCAATTTTATATTACTTACATTAAAAATAAAAATTCTATGTTCATAACTAAATTAAAATGCAAAAATTAGTATTTTTAAGCGTTTTATTAAAATACCTACATTTTAATTTTTCAACCTTAATTATTAATTTCAATGTAAGGAACAAATAATTATTTTTCAAATTTCCTCAGGATCATCATTTAGTTATATTAATCCAAATTAAGGAAAATTACCCTTTACTTATAAGGAATAGATATATAGCTATAGAATACTTATATAGAATAGACTATAGAGCTCATTGAAAAATCGTTTGGTTCTTCATAGTTTAATTCAGAAACAAGACATTTTAAACACTGAAATTCTTAAATTTGGAGAAAAGATTTAATTTTTAAAAATAACGATTTTAAAAAAGTTATTGAATGGTTCAATAATAAAGAAGATTAGCTAATTGTTTTTGATAATGTTGATGATTATGAAATGATCAAGGAATATTTTCCAAACGAAGGAGGAAAAATCATTATAACACTTCGTAATAATTATTCTCCTCAAAAATTCCGAAGAAATACAACTTAGATGAAGTAGAATGCTACTTGAAAGAAGGTCAATACTAAAAGACAAAATGAAAAACCAAAATGGCAAAACAACGCTGGAAACGGCAAAACAAATGAGCAAAACGAAGCTGGATATGCAAAATGACCATAACGACGATAGAAAGGTAAATTTTGATTTTTTAACATGCAAATATTAACCTAGCATATTATATGCATTGAGCATCATGGAGTGTTTCATTAGATGATGCATTTCACCTCTGTATATTATGGCTTTTTCTCTCGAAAAAACCTTTGGTATTAAAAGCTTTGGTATTTTCCGGTCTTCCACCTGGCGGTCACTCCGCGACTGCGAACACTGTGCACTGTGAGAAAACTTTCAAAATCCACCAAGCTCTCTGCCATCATTCAGTGCGATCACTGCGATCCCCGAGTCGAGCTCAGGAATGTCGGAGTTCATTGTCGACTGTCGCTTTAGGCTTAAAAGGAAGATCAGTTCGGGGTCTTTTGGGGAAATCTACATGGGGATCAACATCACTAACGAGCAGGTGAGACACGGTTTCACTTGCAATTCTTCTTCAATTAGCGGATTCTTATACGGCTGATGTAATTAAACTCTACGATCTCCTCCGAGCTGCCTTACTTGTACTAAATAGCATTGGCTAATTGGCTTTTCACTTCATGCAGCAATTTGATTGTCTTTCTAGGAAGTGGCTGTGAAGTTGGAGAATTCCAAGGCTCGTCATACTCAACTCATTTATGAAAGCAAGATTTACAAAATCCTCGAAGGCGGAGTTGGAATTCCTATCGTTTGGTAATCAATCAAGGCTTATTTCATATTTATTGTTATTATCTAGGTTATTGAGTCAAATTTTCACATTTTTATTTGGATAGTCGATATCGATACTGGGTGTAGTTGCGTTAGTTCTCGCAGCTTATTTTCGGACTTATTTATCTAGGTGGTATGGACAAGAACGGGATTACAACGTTATGGTGATGGACCGTCTCGGCCCTTCATTGGAGGATCTTTTCAACATTTGCAACCGCCGTTTCTCGATCAAAACAACTCTCATGCTTGCTGATCAGATGATGAATCGCATTGAATACATTCATAACAAGAATTTCATACATCGAGACATCAAACCTGACAATTTCCTAATCGGAATTGGGAGCCACTGGAACCAGGTTTAATTTAAAATTTTTCTTTTCCCAATTCATGTGATTTAAAATTTAATATTTAAAATATGATATTAATAATATATTTCGAAATCGTAATCTTTAAATCTCTCATTTTAAATGATTTACCATTCGTTCTCCAGGTATATCTGATTGATTTTGGGCTTGCAAAGAAATACCGTGACTCCCGTACTCGATGCCATATTCCATTTTGCGGGAACAAAAATTTAATCGGCGCAGCTCGCTACGCCTCTGTTAACGCTCATTTAGGATCGGAGACGAGGTGAGATTAACATGGAATTGAATGAGAAAGACTTCAATTTTATGTTTGGATTGTTTCAGCCGCCGTGATGACTTGGAATCTCTCGGTTACGTCCTCGTGTACTTTGTTCGTGGAAGCCTTCCATGGCAGGGACTCAGGGCCTCTACGAAGAAGCAAAGATGTGAGAAGATTTGTGAAAAGAAAATGTCCACTTCGGTTAATTTGCTATGCGAAGTTAGTTGATAGAATTCTAGTTTCTTATTAGTATTAAGTTATTTTTCTATCAAATGAGATTCCAGTTAAAAAAAAGAATAAATGTGACTAATGTTTTGTGAATTGTAGAATTTCCCTGATGAATTCGCGACTTATCTGAACTATTGTCGGAGTTTAAGTTTCGTGGAAGTTCCGGACTACACGTTTCTTCGCAAGCTCTTCCGTCACCTTTTCCAAAAGTCGAACTACGAATACGACTACAATTTTGATTGGACAAAATTTAAGAAGGAGACCGTGGCGATGTAACCAATTCTCAATCTAAGTCGACTTTAATGGGACCATAAGAGTAGCCTCATCTAGACACTGAAGCTAACGATAAGTTTCAAAAACATCTTCCTCGCTTTCAATTTTAATTATTACAAACTTAACTCTTAAATATTACATTATTTAAAAAGATATTTCTAACTGGCTCTTACGCGCTAAGGATCTCTTACATATGTATTTATCTCATATGTGTAGTTCCTTTTTATTATTAACCCTGAATTTCAATTGTAACTTAGTTACAATTAGTTTTTAGTTAAAATTATATAAAAGAATTTTCTATAATTTAAGCTTATACATCGATAGTAAATATGCTTAATAATTGAATTTAAAATAATCAATAATTTTACCACTAATGCGATTTACGATTATTTTTTGTATTTGATACGTTTTCGTTCATCCGTGTGGCAATTTTGACTATTGACTTTGTGAATGCAAATGTAAGAAAATATAAAAAATACCAAAGATAAAATTTTGTTTTTTGATCCATGATTTCAACTTGTACTACTTTAACTATTGTTTTTAAAATTTAAAAGGCAAATAATATTTTTACATAAATAGTGAAATGGTTATTTTTAATTCTACATATGCGATGATCATAATCAATAATAATTAATCATCTTATTTTCATATAAAAAATTTAATATAATATCAATTTAACTTTGGCTTACAAAAGTTTAGGTTTATTAGAGATATACTGATAAAAGAATTTAAACTTCAAATTTCAATTCAAACATATAATTAATGCGAAACATGAATGAGTGACTAAAATTTCAAAATTTTTAATTGATGATAGATAAAATTAGAATGGTCAACGTCTACGAACGAGAGTCAAAAAAGTGTTCAATATAATGTCTATGTCTATTCTAAATATGAGTCGCATCAGATATTTGAGTCAGATATCAGATAATTATACCGTTTCAAAAGTTTAAACACACTTGCCCTAATTTATTTTATATACTTAATTATTTATTTAACAACACTTTATTGAAATACGTGTATTTTATTATCAAGAATGATTAAATTTATAGCTTGAATTGGTGGTAAAATAAAATTCAATCGTAATTTAATTTCATATCATCTAGAAGCAAGAGCATAAGAACATGCTTTATTAGATGAACTGGGCTTATTATTCCACCATAAATTGAGATCTTTATAAATACTTTTAGGAAATCTTTCACTCATTTTATAAAAGTTTTGCTTCATTTCATTGAATCTTCTTATTTGTCTCTTCATCTCATTGGTTTTCCCACAAAGTAAACACCATGGATTTAAAGAATCTAAAGGGTTATTCATTGCCTTCCATTCCTTCTTCCAATCAAAGTATTCCAAGTATTCCTCATTGTGTGTATTCAAGTGTAAGAGATATTGGCTCAGTTCTTTGGGCGATGAAAAATCTCTGGCATTTATGAAAGATCTTTCAGGTGCAAATAGGGAATAATTAGCTCCACCAAAGACAATAGGAACAATGTTGAATTCAAGAGCATAGAAGAACTTCTCTGTCACATAATCAATACACAGAGAATTCTCAAATGACAAATAAAATTTATAAAACTTGGCAATTTCGGAATAACAATCACGAATGGAATTTTCACCCTTTTCACTGCACTTGTGATTTCCACATTTCCCATAAACATCAATTGGGATGAATTTCGAGAGTTGCCTAACCAACTTTTCTCTTTTCCCAACTGTGGGGCAATGGGATACGATCCATGCAGCCAATTTTCGATTTTTTAAACTTTTTGATAATTCATTATAGTTGAATGGGTCAGTTGTTTGGTCACGTTGAATGACACGACCAGAAGGAAAATAAATGTCAGAATCTCTCCGATATGTCATTGTCCAATTGAAAATGCCCGGATATGAACCCAAATGTCTAAATGTATAGGAATAAGAAGGAGACTCCATTGACATGAAAATCCAAACTTGATTTTCCAACCTAGATGGGAAATTTTTCCTGCAAAAATATTTATTTATATAATAATTAGTTTATTTTGTTACTTAGTTTACTTTAATTTATTTAATATCAATATGTAGGTATATGTGAAATAAAATGTATCATGAGTTCTAACGTCATATCCCTTTCATGAAATATAATTCCATCACTTTGATATAATAAACTTTTATCAAATGTCACATGGCATTTCTCTGGACAAAGAGCAAATGTTTTGTCATTGATGATTGATTCAATATTCCTTGAACTATACCAGTCTGTCCAGAATAGAAATGTTGTGAGATTTGTCAATTCACTTTTAAGAACTTCTTTGACTTTTAAACTTTTCGTTGTAGAGATAGCAGGGATTTTTTGGCAAAATTTTATTGTAGTATAAGAATTATTTTTGTATTTATAATAAATTATGTAAAATAATATAATGATAAATGTCAAAAACTTAAGCCACAATTTTATAAGTTCACTCTTTGTTTTCATTATTTAATGATTGGTTATAATAAAGATAAAATATTTTGAAAGTTATAGTACGTTTATTATTATTTATTTCATTTGTAAATTACTGATTCTTATACGTATTCATTCGGAATTTGTTGAGAAGAAATGTTGAAAAATTTACAAAATAAAGAAATATTCTAATCTTATCGTCTTATGAAAAGCTAATGGAATTTCAATCTTATGCCTATATATGCCATATAAGTATAATTTCAATTATAGGGTAACCGTGACATTATTTGATTTGGTTAGGTACCTGTAAGATCGAGTATTTTAGGATTAAAGTGAAATTCTCCTTGTTAAATAATCGATTTGTCATGCTTGAATTTTTTTCAAGTTTCTTAAATTCCGTATCTTGTACGTGATTTCCGCTTTATTTTCACAGAGGAAAAAATGAAAGGGGATTTTACAGGGTTCAATGACCTTTTGAATCATATAACAATAAATTCCTCGAGTAAATTATGAAAAACAATTGAACAATTTGGTGTCGATATTCAGATTGGAATTACATAACTTTATTTATTATTACAAATATTTGTAGATATTAAGATGTGATGTAAACGCCAGTTGATAATAACTATTGCTTATGTGTACTGTCTGTTACTTTCCTTACAGCTTGACCTTTTTTATTTCCAAGGTACCCTGGAATCTTCCATATTAGCAAAATGTTTATAATAAATTCACGAATATGAATTTTATGAAGAAAAATATTATTTGATCAAATGTTTTGTTATAGTTAATAGGGATTCCAGAATAATTGCTGCCAAATTTCCATGAAAATAAAAAAGATCAGGCAGTAAGATAAGTCACTCACAGTAATTAAAATCTGTTAGAAATTCCTTTTACAAGGAATAGTTTTATTAACACAGCTGATTGGGACAAGTTAAAAAAGTAAACATGTATATAAAGATTGTTAAATAATTATTATTAAAGGCAGATTTTAATAAAACATAAATATGCACAATTGATTCATAAATGTTAAATACTTAATTTTTATTCAATTGGTAAGTTTTTTTGAATAAGGCTAAATATTTCCGAATCAAGATATGTCGGAACATCAATCATTTTTACATTGATTGCATTTCTACAAAAAAGATAAAAAAATATTTTAAATTTTATACGGAATTTATATATTGTGAGCGAATGGAGGTAAATCTCCATAAATTAACCTATACGAGAACTGGAAATCATAAGTTTATTTTTGTATTAATTGAGGTAGAAATACTTCTATATCATTGTTAATAAATAATATTTCTGACTCATTATTTTGCCGGAGAAAATGACGTTTTTGAAGTTTATCTTGTATTGATGGTGAAATATAGGCAAGTAGTCTGTTGTTAATTAAATATATAATAAATAATTCAAGTAAAATCATATTGCTAATTTCGTTTTTGAATTTCGATAATTGTCCTTT
>VJMY01000590.1:0-45128 GCA_009869795.1 Neelides sp. FZ-2019 | reverse complement strand
AATGAAACTATAATTTAAAAATATTTATTCTTTGGTTTTCTTTAATATTTAATGCCCTGATTTATGACCAATAAATTATCGTTGAATCGAATAAATAAATTATTCACAATTTATTAAATAAATTCTGTGCTTGTAGTTCTTCTTTACAATTTATTTAGTATTCACTTAAGTTCAAATTATATAAACTGAGTTTAATTTAAAATTAATTAATAATTGTTTACTAATTGTTTATAATTGCCATTGTTTGATAAATTATTTGTAACTGTTTAGTTTCTTGTTTTAATAATTCATTTATTATATAGATGGACATGGAAGCAGTGAAGCTTATAAAAGAATACGATGAATATAGGATTTCAGCGCACTTTACTCTTGGTCATCGAGAATATTACGAAGACGAATACGTAATTCATCGTAATAAGAAGAACCTAACCTTTTTCGGAATATTCGATGGACACGGAGGAAGAGAAGCAGCCCAATACGTCAAAGACAATCTTTTCAAAAATATTCTTTTCAATTTGAATCCAGAAAATCACAACATTGAGAATTACACTAATGACGATAATTCGTTTATGAAGGCCATTAAAAAAGGGTTTGCTGATACTCAAGAGGCTATGTGGTCCGTCATTGGTAAATTTAATAAATAAATGAAATTACTAATTTTATGCGTCAATTGATAAATTAATACATATACAAATTATAAATTCCATTTCAAGCCTAGCATTAATACTTTATGAAAGTCAGATAAAGCCAGATATTTGATATTATTGAATTAATCTCCTTCATTAGAAACTTGGCCAAAAGCAAATCGTGGTTTTCCCTCAACTTCTGGCACAACTGCAAGCATATCAATTCTTCGATGCGATAGAATAGATGATAAAAATTATTATAAAGTTTATGTTGGCCATGTCGGAGACACCAAGATTATTTTGACAAAAGAAGATCCGACTACAAAATTGTGGACTGGGATTGAACTCACCAAGGATCACGTTCCAAAAGAAGCCTCGGAAAACGAGAGAATCATCGCTATGGGTGGGGCAGTCAATCCGAATGGACGAATAGTATGGAATAGACCGAAGGTCAACCAAGGCTCGACAAAGGAAAATTGCGAAGTTCCAATTGACCAAACAGAACCGATTCCTTTCTTGAGTGTTTCTCGAGCTCTTGGTAAACTATTTTAATTACTACCTATTTAATAGTTTATTATTAAAACTAAAGAATAAAGTATAGGGATAATGAAATATGAAAAAATTTCTGTTTACCTAAATTAAGTTCATTTAATAAAATTACTTAATTATTTTAAAAGTGTTAATTATTATTTATTGACAATTTTTATTTAAAAATATTAATTTAAATAATATGAATATATAATTATAAATAAATAATTTTAGGTGACCTATGGAGTTGGTCATCCCGATTAAATGATTTTATCGTCTCTCCAATTCCTGATGTATTAGTGACCGAACTCGACTTCAACATTCATAAATCGCTCATTCTTGGCACTGATGGGCTATGGAACGTCGTGACGGTCAACGAAGCCACACAGCATTTGAAAATCACATCCAATCTCCACTTTCTCAACAAAATGCGCCCAGAGCTCAAATTGACTGATGAGGAAGTCATTCCTGCTTATCGCCTAGTATGTGAAGCTCAAAAGAACATCAGGCTCAAACGAATTCGCGCGGACAACATTACAGCCGTCGTCATTGAATTCAAGTTTGCGGAACTTGAAGAAAATCAGGTGGATATAGAGGATGAAGACACTCAATCGATTCCACGGACACCCCCATCACTTCATAAACTTGAATGTGAAGTGACAATCCCTCGTCCTATCAAGAAACCAACTCGAATTTCACCCATGCATGAATGCCCGTATAAAGTCGTCCCACATGAATTTGAAGAACCCGACGATGGAGAAAGTGATTTCATTGAAATAAGGAAATCTCCTAGAAAAGAACAAGTAGTGGATCTTGTTGAACCTTTTTCTCCACCCAAGGTTTCACCAAATTACATCAAACCAGCCACGCTTATTCTACCAAATTCAAACAAAAAGGACAATGAATGCAACTCGTTAAATTTCAATGGAATTTGGGATATAAACGAGCGTAAAAATAGAACCGGCCGCAGGTCCAGTTCTTCTCAAAGTCCAACAAAATCAAATGACAGCGAAAGTGACCGAACATCTAACGGATCTCCAAAACGTGGACGAGGAAGGCCAAAGAAATGCTCTTATGTAAAACACTTAAATATAATCATTATTTTGTTAATTTGTTCTCTAAAAGAAAATATATTACTATTTATTTAACAAGAGAAATTTAATTATAAATTAATTTATATTATTTTGAACTTCATTTTAAATATTTGACAATTGTACATAAAAGTAATATTTTGTTTATTTAAAGGTAAACGAATCTCCAAGTGTGAATTTCGATGAGAGTGATTTTGAAGAAAGTGAGAACGATTTACACATTGTGACGGACGAGGAAATGTTATCGCCTGACTCCCCTATGAATAAGAAAGTAAAGAAAGGAGGACAAGCATCCAAGATCATTCTTACACGAGAAGATGCAGAGGAAATGGATTTGTTCCCAGAAAGTCACTACGAAGAGACTTTTACCTCTCCTGTCAAAAAACGTGGACGTCCACCAAAGTCCACTCAAATGCTCTTCTACAAAAAATTCGATTTGATCACCGGAAAGAAGTTGACGAAAAAGCGGGGAAGACCTTCCAAATCAAAGGAGCCGAACCAACCAGAAACAAAGGTCAAGAAACGTGGGCGTCCATTTAAAAACAAGGAGCTTGGACACGAGACTATCGGCTATGAATCCGAAGGAGGGAAAGCCACCGGAAAGAAACGAGGAAGACCAAAGAAAACTGCGACGAATGACTCTGTGAGATTTCACTCTGAGGGAGAAAGTGTCCATTTGAACGTTTCAATCAATGGTAAAAAACGCGGGCGACCTTCGTTGAAAGACAAACTTGCTTCAGTCTCAGCCAGTTTCGATGATTCTTCCGAAGGAGAATCCACAAGTTTAATTGTCAAAAAGAAACGCGGGAGGCCATCGACTAAAGACAAAACAAGTGAACTCTTAAAACTTCCTCGGGATGAAATGGAAATTCCCATTGTAGCCAAAAAGAAGCGCGGGAGGAAACCGAAACAATCTTTGGAATTGGAAGCAAGCGAAGGGGCAGATGAATTATCTGAAGAAGAATCCCAAGGAATGTTTCCTATAAAGAAGAAACGTGGGAGACCGCCAAAGAGCAGGCTTATGGCCAAATCAGAAACTGGGGAGATCTCTGAGGGAGAAATCGGAGAAACAGTTGATGTTTCTCCCTCTGCGAATGTTTCCAATGTTCCCATTAAGAAAAAGCGAGGGCGACCATCTTTAAAAAATACAATCCCGAAAGAGGAAGATGGCGATATCACTGACACTATTTCCGAGGGAGAAGAGGGAGCAAAGAAAGCGATTAATGTTGAAGGGAATGTGAGCGACTTTGAGTTCGCGGCAGAAGGGAATGAATTAGATGGGTCAGAGAGGTCAGAGGGCGAAACACAAATTGGAATTGCTACAAAGAAAAAAAGAGGACGGCCGTTGAAAAACAGGGACATTGAGAAAAATGAAGAATATTTTAACGAGGAGTTTAAAAAAGAAGAGGTTAGTGGACAACTTGAACATCTATCAGCGAAAAGGCAGAGGAAAACTCCTAGCAAATACCTAGAGTATTCCTTAACTGATTCGCTTAGCATGAACTCGGACACTCCTACAATTAGAGACAGTGTGAATGGGCAGAAGAAGCGTGGAAGACCATTTAAGAACAAAGACATAGCATCTGCTTCGGACGGGACTCCATCTACATCAACAGGGCAATTGGAAGAAGGTCAAGAAATTACCAAGAAAAAGAGGGGAAGACCATCAAAGTCAATTTCAATTTCAAATGTATGCATTGGGCAATTGAATTAATATAACATATAACTAGTTTTAATTCACATTTCGGGATTAAAAGACTACATAATTTATAAAAATAAGGATTTTAAAAATAGTAATTTAAGATGATTCTATATAATTAGTAATAATATTTTTTTGAACTTCAGAAAACTGACGATGAGGGAGAGAATGAGAAGACAGTGGAAGCAATAATGGACGTTGAAGATGTTACTGAACAGGAAGAGGAGACACAAGTTATACCACAAATGAATGGAACGAATGAGATGGAGGAGGATTCGAACATCATGAAAATTACTGACTGACTTTTTTAACTTTAGATTTTATTTAATTATTATTTGTGACTTTTATAATTAAAATGATTATTGATTTCATCAATTTAATTCTTTTGAGATAACTTGAAAGAAAATTAAATTACTACCTATTCTGTGAAAGTTTGTTCTTAAATAAATAATGAATGTTATAAATACATCATGTTTATATTTGCCATTTGGCCATAAGTTAATTAAAAATTAGTTTCCCAATTTCATTGATTACTGACAAAGAGTTAAAATCAGAAGTTTGTTGATGAATTTAGCCGAAATTTTTATTTAAATAAATAAAAAGAGATTTTCGACTTACTAAACTTTAAATGCGGTTAAGGTTAAAAATTCCATTTTCTTCTTGGAGCGATTTTACATGATAGGGTAATCTAAACCTTAGCCGTATAAAACTTAAATGAAAATGATTAAACTTTTCATATCTCTTGTCTCGTTCATTAATAAGGATTTTGCGACTTGTCTATGGTAAATCATAGAGCCAGTATTAAAAAGATAAAGCTCAAAGGAACAAAATTGATATCTCAACGGGAGACAGTGTAGACAGTTTAAATCACAAGGCCAACAGAGTTTATTTTTAGGGAGTTGTGACATCTCATCAAGAGGTCTTACCAACCACTAACATTATCTTTTATAATCCTTAACTAACATTCTCTTTCCGCACATTTCAATTGAAGATTCTTTATTAACACTTCATTTTCTTTCATTCTCACTTGCCTCAATCAGTCAATTAAGCATTTTCTCATTGAGAAAGAATCGAGAAATGTCGGGAAAGAAAGAAGTGAGTGGTTACAGAGTGAGCGGAGTTGAAGAAGCCAAGAAAGCCGAGATTTGCGTGGATTTGAGGAGCGACACGGTGACAAAGCCAAATGCAGAGATGAGAGCCGCCATGGCTGCTGCTCAGGTCGGAGACGATGTCATGAGAGAAGATCCCACTACTATTTGTAAAGCATATTTAATTATATATTAATAAATTTTGTACTGATATTAATTATATTAATCAAGATAAATATTAATTTAAGTAATTTGTAAAAATTGAATATTGAAATAAATGTTTAATTATTAGCCAATTCTTTAATTCAGACATAGAGGAGTTAATGGCAAGCAAACTTGGAAAAGAAGAGGGTCTTTTTGTAAGTTCAGGAACAATGGGGAATTTAATTGCAAGTAAGCTCCAATTGTTTGATGATTATATATTTAACAATGAATCAATTACAAAAACAATATAAATCATCATATGAATTTGTCTTAGCACTCGTTCATTGCAATAATCGAGGAGCTGAAGCCATTGTCGGAAGTATGAGCCATCAATTTTTGTACGAACAAGGAGGAATGGCACAAGTAAACAGAAATATTTACTATGTAGAAGCAAAGCTATTTTGTACTAAAAAAAACAATGATTTTTAATCCAGTTTGGAGGGGTTCAAGCAAATCCCATTAAAAACAATCCCGACGGAACATTCGACGTAAAAGAAATTTTGCGAAATATTCGAGATGATGATTGTCATTATCCTAAAACCTCTTTAATTGGAGTTGAAAATACCCATAATATGACTGGTGGACGAGTTGTTCCTCTTGATTGGCTCGACAAAGTGACTAATATTCATTTTAATTAAATCATGTATGAACAAAGATTTTAACTTAAATGATCAATTATAATAAAAATGAATTGTCTAGGTCGGGGAGATTGGCAGAGAATATTCCATTCCCTTGCACATGGACGGAGCGCGATTATTCAATGCGGTTTATGCTTCTAATGTTCCAGCATCCAGAATCGTCCGAGATTTCTCTTCTGTTACCGTTTGTTTGAGTAAAAATCTTGGAGCCCCGGCCGGTTCTGTTCTCGTTGGCAGCTCAAACTTCATTTCCCAGTAGGATATTTAGTGAATAATTTAAAAACAATTATCAACATTGTGAATGCATAATATAAAGAGTAACTGTTAGAAAGCGTTTTAAATTCTACCACATATTTTCCTGATTTTAGAGCGAGAAGACTTAGGAAAGCTCTTGGAGGTGGAATGCGACAAGTTGGAATTTTGGCTGCAGCTGGAATTTTCGCGCTTGAAAGGATGGAAGGGATTATCATAGCGGATCATGCAAATGCGAAAATGATTGCTCAATCCGTTTATGAGCTCCAATCCCCTGTACTCTCTGTTCAGCTGGATAAAGTCGAAACGAATATTTTGATGTTGGACACAAATGGAGTTTCAGCAAAGGAATTCTGTGAGCGATTGACCACGATTGGAGAAGGAGAGAAAGAAACTCTTGGGAATTCAATCGGAGTCTTGGCTTTTCCTCGGACAGAGTCCCAATTGAGGATGGTCCTTCATTGTGAAATTTCAAATGACATGGCGGTCAAGGCGGCTCAAAAAATTGCATACGTTGCTCAAGGTATTTTTATAACTTCATTTAGTTAACATCATTAAGGGTTTAGCTATACTTTCTCAAATACTATACATTATTAGGCATCTTAATATTTATTATTTTGTCATTTTTATCTGTATTTTTCTAGAATTTGCTGCGAAGATTGGGAAATAATAAATGAACCAATAAATGATATAAAAATGTATTAATTCAGCTAATTACGCGTTTTATTTATATATTTCGATGATTTGCACAAATTAATATCTTCCAACTTAATTCATAATCTCATAATATTGGAATATAATTTTTGAAATAATCCAAAAACATAATAAATATAAAAATAAACATAGAAATAAACAAAAATTGTTCATATCATAAAGGTGCAATTAATAAGTAAAATATTCGCGTTTAACCCTTGTGAAAATAAAAGTTATATATTATAGTACCTAATTCCCTATAGAAGACTTTTTTCTAATTTTTAAGAATATTATTCAAAACTAACCAAACATAATAGGGGAACATTGCATAAAACACTTTTTACTTATACTTGTTACTTTTTTATATTTTATTAGGTGATTCATAATTTAAAATTCCTATGAAACCAATTTGAATTTTATTATTGACTCACCAAATTGTGCAATGTTCCCAGATATCTTTTAAAGCCCTTGTTAACGTATTAGAATGTAAAGATAAAAGGAAAGAATTTAAAAATATTTTAACCATACGTGAAATAAAATGATTTAAAAATAGGTTCTGTCGACTTAATATTGCTTTTGAAAATGAGGTTCATTTGTAATTGAAAATTCAACTACGAGTTTCAATTACTTCCTAATGAATCTTCTTGTTCAACATCTTTTGTATTACATATACCGATATACCAAAATATATTTATTAGAAGACCTTGTTATTCCTATTTGCTAATTAAACGTTCAACGACGATAGAAAATTCTTTCAGAGCCGTGAGAGGCCATAATTATCTTAATTAATCTCATTAATATTGGTTAGCGCCCTAAACATGTCGAATGCGAAGAATGAAGATTCTCATAATGAAATGTAAAAAACAAATTTAAAATAAATTTGATTTTCCTTACCAAAACGCAACAACTTGCTACACATCTTTTTTACTTTTCATATACTATTTATGATTTATGACATTACTCTTAAGTAAATCTTAAACATTGAATGCAATTTTTTTTTAAATTTAATTGTTTATATAATTATTTAGAATTTTAGAAAATTAAATCAAATACCTAATACAAATACCAAACTTTGAATTTTGAACCTGTGCAACGTCATATTTTGCTAATTCAAAAATTGAATTGCCAAAAAGGCATTTGGTATATTTATGTACATTGCTCCTGTCTGATTTTCTTATACATCATATTTTAAAATATGTAGATATAGTTTTACACTTTCAGAATATGAGATACAAAAGGTGTAAGGAAAAACCATTATATTAGTCTTGTTTATCATTCACCCGATCATCCTCATCCTACGTGGAACTTCAATGAGAATCACCTCATCAATATTGATTCTAATGAATATGAAAGGAAGATGATAATCAGCGTGTTATTATGATCTTATAATATGAGATTATGAGGATCAGTGATTCTCATTAATGAACCCTAATTAAATTAGCTACATGAAGAGAAAGAAAGAGATTCCCTGGACGCATTTTCTTCCACCTCAGAACAACCAGTGGAGAAATATGAGTTCGGCGAGAAAATGGTCCCAGAACTTTGAGAAAATATTTATTAAAGGCTTGCACCAAAATGCCCCACCGACGAAAGTCGAACCTCCGCCATCTCCCAATACTTTCATTGGGAGACTTCGCTCTGGATCTCTTCCCGGGTATTTTCATCCCTTTAAATTGCAATTAATCATCATTCTTATTGCTGGATTATTCTTGGAATTCGTTTAACTAATGTTTAATTAATGAATATGTTATTGTGATGAAGTTGGATTGTTGGACCGTTGTTGCCTTCACATTCACATGGGCATGGACTTACAGGAAACGTGAACGTCAATCTCTCAAGAGAAGAATTGCATGATGTTCCTGCCAATAATCAAAAATTCAATTTGCGAAAAGGGAATTCAAAAGAAAGCGAAAGTTCCGGAGATGAACTCATTAGCGGTATTAGCCTCATTCCGTCCAAAGAGAGCAAAAGAGACGGAGTGGAGGTCAATTTGGAAGATGTGACTCATAAGAACACATTCCTCAATTCAGCTCATGGGGATCAAATGGATCTTTCGGAGAAAAATCTCGCAATGGAGAAGAATTTCAACCGTAATCTGTTGGAACCAAAACTCAAAAGGAGGTTAAATTATAAAATTTTTTACTAAAATATTTAGGCAATCGAATTACGTCTTGGAGCTTTGAATTAATTTTTTGTTTTTACATTAAATATACGTCGTTAATGAATAAATATGTGATTGTTAAGAGTATATTTAGATTGTTTGTCCTGATTTATATAGAGAAATCATGGGACTTATTTTGTCTGCGTTATATGGGAAACTTCTTGTCATCATGGGCATTGGATTTCCATTGTCGGAAGTTATGTCGCCTTACATTCCAGCCAAATTCTATGATGCAAGAAATCAATAAATTATTTTTAAGCAAAAAGAAGTTGAATTTCATCATATCTTTATTTTTTTAAATTATAGTTGAATTTAAATTTTATTATTTATTTTGAAATGATTTAAAGGGTTTTTATTTGTTCCTCTACTTTGGAAGCATTGCGTTCATGATTTGCAATTATGAGGAAACCTTACGAAAGCGAGTACGAAGATCCATGAGAAAAATTCATATGGCGCGAAGAAGGAAATCCATTTTGGGCATTAAACACAGTCAAGCAACAAAATTCGGAAGTTTTTATCTTCGCATAGGAGCACTTGGTAGGTAAAGGAGAGTTCAATTTATATTTGAATTAATTGCTCAAAAACGTGCAAATTTTTACTCTATGTATTTTCATTTTAATATACGTTATACCTTATGAATTATTATTAATTGTCTTTATTTAGCTGCTTTTAACTTTTTTCTCTTAATTTGATTAAATTATCATTATTCAATTAGCATTTGGAATCGGGAGCATGATTTACAGCGGACTCGAACTTGCTCATTTCATCGAAATGAAACAGAACGACTCGTGTCAAATTAACGTTCTTATGGTTCTCACCCCGACCTTCCGCGTCATCTTCACCTTCATGCAAATGTACTTTATTTTCCTGAATGCCAAGCCGTCCGTGACGAAGGTTCATCTCGTCTCACTCTTTGGATTCATGCACATGATCGGGACGAACCTCTGCGTTTGGTTCAACGTTTTAATTCAAGAGACCATTCATGAAATCAATCACTTGAACTACAACGGACTAAAGAATCATTCTTACACGGTGGATGAACACCATGTTACCAAACGGGCCCTTACTTCTTCGTACAATTGTCGCGGGACGAATATCATGGGCTCGATTGTGGAAAACGCCTCGCCGTTCCTCTTCCCTTGCACAATTGAGTATTCGCTCATTTGTGCTGGGATTTTGTACATTATGTGGAAGGACGAAGCGGAGGAGAAGAATGAAAATGTGAAGAAACCTTTATCGCGCACTGGCTCGGATGCTCTCGTAAAATTAACATTTAAATATATGCCTAACATATTTAATAAAAAAATATTTAATATTTATACATACAATAGCGAGGTTAGCAGTCAAAAATTGAATAACTTAACATTGATAATTTTGCAAATACCTTATTTTAATAATTATTTTTCATATATAAATTGAATAGATTCGAAGAAATCCGCAAAGCTATACGGTGGACTGTGGAGCTTCGAATAAAGGATTGTTTTTGGGAATTATTCTCCTTGTTTTAACAATTATCAATTTAATCATTTTCTTCGTTTTCATCACTCGGCCCGAATATGAAACTTTTGCAATGCTGGAAATAAACTTGACGGAATTCATCCTTAAAGCAATTTCTACGATTGCTGTTCTTGCGACTATGTACAGGGTGTGTTTATATAGCATATAATAAGCTAATTGGTTATGTATATTAAATATAAAGTGATTAATTATAATATTTCAATATTTTTCTATTTGAGTAATTGATATTATTTTTATTTAAAATAGTTGAGAAATTTGAAGTATTCGAGGGGAAGGGATTTGGAGTTGGACAATGTGTTGCTGGTGGTTGCCCAAACAGGCAGCTTCATTTACAACGTGTTTGCCATGGTGGAAGCCTATTTCACTTACGAGAAAAATTCCATTTTGTTCCTCCTCATGCCGATCATTTCTCTAGTTCAAGTTCTCCTTCAAACGCTGTTCATCTTGGATGCATCAATGAAAGTCACGTCCACCGAGAAAGAAGCTCAGAAGAAGCCTGGGAGGGAAATCATTACTTTTCTCTTAGTTACGAATTTTGCTCTTTGGTCCATCAACGTGCTTGAGAATGCGAGGGCGAGTAGTCATAAAACACAACTGGAGTTTTTTGGTGTTTGGGCTTGGACAATTGTAACGAGGTTTTCAATGCCGTTGGCCATTTTCTATCGATTTCACTCCACAGTTTGCTTGTGTGAGATTTGGAAGAAAGCTTACAAAGTCAAGACGAGTCACCATCAAGAATTTCCTTCTCTTTAACTTTTTATTTATTATTTTACTTATTATTTACAGATTGTCGTGTAATATTAATAATGAGATCTAACATACATACAATTATGAATCTTTAATGCTAAGGAAAATGTTAAGTGATTAAACTTCCGATTTCTTTCTTTTCTTTTTATTTTTCATAATGGAATTTAATCATTTTTATCATATGGCACATAAAATGTCAATTGGTGTAATTTTCACTCATTATTTGATTCATATATAAACATTAAAAAATAATCTTATTTATTAGCTTTTAAAGTATAGATCTCATATCATAACATATTTATTATTTTATACCTTAAGTTTGTATTGCCTTTTTATAATTTGATAATGTATAACAAGAGCATAAACAATAAGAATTTGATAAACTTCATACATATTATTAGAAATATAATTTTATCATTAAGGAATATCAATTTAAACACAAATATGAGGTACGCTCAAAACGGCATAATGTAATTTATCACAAAGTCAAGATATTTCGTTTGAGGTATTTTATGACATCAGACTAGGAAGCTTTGTGTTAATAAACACGAAGTAATTTGAAATTGTCACGTATTATATTAGACTTCTCAATTATAATATTCTATTATTCAATATAATATTCAATATTCTTTTCCAACAAAGTCAAAAGTATGATGAACACGAACAAAAATACAAACCTATAACATAAGTCAAATTTTTTATCAAATGTAAAATAAAATACAAATACTTGATCATCTAAAAATGAAAATAAGTCAAATAGCATTTAGACATAACAAAACTTAACTTAAACTTAACAAAAATTAAGTGTAAAATATCATGTAAATTAGGAAATTAATAAATTAAACTGGTCAATGACCATTGAAAGGTCAACCTCGGTTATTCCTACCTCTAGCAATATTCGGCTCACCTCGTTCCCTCGAGGCTCCAGCAGCTAACGAGCAAACAATTATAAAGGGAATCAAAGGGAGGAGAATCGTGAAGAGCGTGAAGGGCAGGAAAAAACTTATTCCCAATAAGAAGATAATGAATATAAAGAGAGTGGCAAAAATGATCACAGGAACTAAAAAGGGAACGAGGAAGATCAAACAAGGCAAAAATATTAAAAAGATGATAAAGAGGATTAAGAAGGTAAAAAAGAGCCCAAAGAGTCCGAACCCAATGCCGAACATTGAAATGGGAATGAGCATATTGGCAGGGTTGAGGAATTCTGCGAGATCGTCGTCGTCACTTGAACTTGAAAACACTTTCATTCGGACGCTCATCTTCGTCGTGTCAATGATGAGGGTTGAGGCGTCAATGTCGACGTCGTCTGCCGTGGAGAATTTCTTTGGTTCTTCAACATCGTCTCGCTCAAAATGAACGATGTCGGTTGGCTGAGCAGATTCTTGGGTTGAGTCTTTAGGTGCAACAGGTGGGAGCAAAACGCAACAGATGAGCACAACGGACATCAGGTTGATGTTCATAGACACCGACATTGTTGATCATATTCTGAAATTAAAACAAAATACAATTTTACAAAAATAAAATCATAATAAATTAAACATTAAACTTTATGTACAGTTTAGATTACTCCAACTTCAACTAAGAACTCAATTCCATTCCAATTAAACTTTTCAAACCATACTACAAATAATATGATAAATATATGGATTTTATTGGTTTAAATATCATTGCTAAATTATAATTTAAATAGTAAATTTACCACAAATTAGGTTTGATATACTTTGCAATAAAACAAAAACAGAATGTAAACAGTTATTGAACAATTTACTATATTCTTAATTAAAGTAAAATAAATATCGATGATAAAGTTATTAATGAAAGGATGTTTTAAAATTGACACCTAAGGCAAAGTTGGTAATGTACTTGTATTTATTAACTTAAGAATTGAGTTGCTAAATATTTTAAATATTCCTTACAAATGAATCCAACTCAAAAGATTTTTGCCATGAAATGTTCTCGAGTGAAGTATTTTTTGATGGGAAAGTAAGTTGGAATTTAACTTTTAAATTGAGATTGTGAAAGAGAAGCAGCCAGATGAACTTCTTTTCTGAAACTTAAAAAAATAGTCTTGAAGATACGAGTAATTTAACTTATTTAACTCTCCTCCTTCAGCTCCTTCAACCAGGAATAAAACATTAATCAAAAAAGGGACAAGGGAGAACATTGCTCTTGAAAGGAAAATCTATTGAAACCCACGAGGGCAGAGAGTATCTCAAACTCCCTTAAGATTAAAACCATGAAATACCACGTGAATTCGTGAATCTCTTAATTCTTTCCCTATCATTTCATTCATGTAGACCTACAGAGGCTCCCCACTTGCTATAAGACCATTTAAGAAAAAGTGTTTTATTCAGATTTGGCAGAAATGAATATCACGGATATTTTCTGTGTTTCCCCTTCATCTCACGACCTTCTTGCATCTTTTTTTCCATGCTGCAAAGACCGCTCTTGGTCTGGCGATATCAACTTTTCTCAATTCTTTTTGCAAAGCCTTCCACTCCACATTCCTTTTAAGAGATTTGGCCTTTTCCCACACAGACGCTGCTTGAGAAAGCCAAAACCGAGGAAATTCATCGGTGAGATTCTATGAGATATTGCTGAGTATTATGGCTATACCAAGCCGTCTCTTTAAGTCTTGAGCCTTCTTTCCCGTATGGGATGTTACACTAACATGTTGATGTTGGCCTGATGTTGGATTTGCAAAAAGAATGGAGAAAAGTTGACATCGCCAGGACAAGAGCGGTCTTTGCAGCATGGAAAAGAAAATGCATGAAGGTCATTGAGATGAAGGGGAAACACATCGAAAATATTCGTACACTTCATTCCCGCCGAATCTAAATAACACTTTTTCCAAAATGGTCCTATAGCAAGTGGTGAACCTCTGTAACAAGTCAAATTCCGTTTTTGAGCAAAAATTCATCTTTGAGTAAATTGCTTCATCATCAAACTGTCAAATAACTTTGCATCTTCACATCTTCAGTCAACTCATAAATATACTTTATTTTAATGTATTTTCCTTTAGAACATGCAATGAGATCATGGACAATCCAAGATGCACAAATCGTCTGGAAGTAACATAACATACACGTAAAAGCTGAGAATAGATAAGCTCTTACGAATTTATCTATTCTTGCAAGTTTATCCAAAAAAGAACCTTTGGATTGATCGTACTTTTGTTGACGTATATATTTTAAGCCATAATAGCAGTTTGATATTATATTGGGGTATTAAAGAACCTTTTCAGCTTTTCCTTCAAGTGAATTCATTAGCAATGCAATGGAGGGATAAGAAAATGAGAAGGGAAATGTGAGTCAGTCAGTTTCTTTTATCTCTTTTATCTTAAGTCTTTTCAACTCTCAGACGGTCATCAAGTCAGACTATGAATGCTTCCTATATATTACTATAAATACGCGTTTAATGTAAAAATGAATAATTTCCAAATGGAAGATAATAAAGATACTTTGAAACAAAGGATGAACGATGAGCAACAACATCCATCCAAAGTTTTTAAAATCATAAGCATGTAAATGACAGAATCTTATCTGTATCTCGTCTTCCTGTCATCTTGTTTATTTGTATATGAATTAAACGATTTTTGATACAAGTAAAAAGCAAGTGGACATTCTAATTTGTCTTCATATAGAAAAAGTCGGCTGGAGGCAAAAAGTAGACCTGAGGGGGGTTTCACTCCGTGTGTAGTATTTTCTTCTAAACATTGCACATTTTGGCTCTCCTTCGCGCTCCCTCAATCCCTCGTAGTAAAAGGAGGGATTCTTCACGGACGGAGCAACAACTTTGACCTCTCTCTCCTCCGTTACATCATCAAGGGTCAATTTAACTTTTCAGCTCAATTCTCCATCAGCTAAGGTATCAAACCCTATTTTATTTCCCCAGGATCACTGCTCCCTTCGTAGGCATAATTGGAATTGAAAATGGGAGATTTAACCCTCTTTATCCCGCCTTCACTTAACCGTCTCTTCTCTCTTTCCCTCCAAGAGGATTCCAGTAGCTGAGAAAAAATTCCTAGAATTACGCCACTCACTTTATTTAATTTAGTCAAGAATCATGGGAGAGATGTACCGGAACATGGGGATTAAGCCTCTAAGCCCTTGGAGACCCAATCAGACGCGGAAGTTATCGGTGGGCGAAGAGGCCACGGACGGAAGTGTCAAGAAGCGGCGTCCCAACTCGACAGCACTCACGACCTCCACCAAGAGCATGAACTCCAGCGGTCACTTTTCTGAAGAGTCTGAAAATGAGTTGAAAGAGGAGAACTCGGAGGGAGAGGAGGATCCTTATAAGCAACGGGTCGACGCCTTCCCGCCTTCTTTCTTTTCTTTTCGGAGGCGGAAACTCGAGATGAGCATCTCACAAGAAAACAAATTTGAGTCACTTCCGGATGAAATGGTAAGGATGAGTTTCGTTTTAAATCTCAATTAACCCTTCCTTGACACTATCAGGTCTTTGCGTCAAAGGAACGTTTAGAGGGATTTAAATTGATTTAAATTTATTAATGTGATTTTTTCTTTTTAAAAATTAGATACTAAAAGTTTTCAAATGGTTGAACAAGCAAAGTATCGGAAGGATCGCCCGAGTGTCCAAACGATTCAATCGGCTCGTTGGAGATGAATCTTTATGGAAAAATGTAGACGTTATGGGCCGAATTTTACAAAAAGAGGCTTTACCTGTCATTATAGAGAGATCTCCGGTGAACGTGAGGTTCTCAAGAGCGACGATTTACACTGAGCCTGGAATTTATTTTCCTTTTTCTCCTCAACTCACTCGACTCGACTTTTCTATGGCAAACATTCAAGTCGACGCTCTTGCATCGCTTTTTAAGCGCTCGCCCAATTTGTCACATTTGTCTCTCGAACACGTCCCGCTTAGCTTGGTCGTCATTGAAGCTATGAAGACCTTTGCTCGGAGAATGAAAGTCCTCAACCTTACAATGTGCTATGATGTGGACCCAATCAAATTTTCTGAGTTTCTTCAAATAACTAAATTGTAAGTTTTTAAAATATTCATTAAATAAGTAAATTATGATTGTTTTTCGAGTTTCATCAGTTTACTTTCATATATTCGATATTTGTCTACTCTGTAATTAATTTTAAACTTTTTTGTTTTAGATTGACTGATCTAAACATTGGATGTTTAAAAGCAAACTTGCTTTCTGATTCAATCAATTGGACGAGCGATGAATTGGTCAAAGTCGTTGAGTGTCTTCCTGCGACTCTGACAGGTTTAAATATATCTGGGTTTCGGAAATTAATGAGCAACACACGTAAGGAACCATTATGTTAAATGTTCATCAATGATTAAATTGTTTAACTACATTTCTGGATGAAAACTAAATAGTTTGCTTTATAGTAAAACTATATATTTTAATTTGAATAGACGTTGCATTGATTGCAAAGAATTGCCCAAATCTCATCGACTTTGACTTGTCAGACAGCCAAGAGATTACGATGATGGCTGTCGAGGCGATCACGACGCTCGAATTCGTCCAGCATCTTTCTTTGAGTCGATGTTATGCGATTGAGGCAAGCGCGTACGCCATGTTCCGCACGATGAAATCTCTTCGTCACATGGAGTTGTATTCTCT
Organism: Neelides sp. FZ-2019; assembly: GCA_009869795.1. NCBI lineage: Eukaryota > Metazoa > Arthropoda > Collembola > Neelipleona > Neelidae > Neelides > Neelides sp. FZ-2019. The sequence goes on along the minus strand of VJMY01000590.1, from coordinate 28,278 downwards.
TTTTAAGGAGTCTTCTCTCAAACAACTCCGGACCTCCATGCCGTCCATTTCAATTAACTCGTTCCCATTCTCCGTCATTGCTCGACCCACGATCGCGTTAAAACGAAGTTCAATTTGGGGTGTGAGAGTCAGAGACTAAACTATTAAATATTAAATAATATTTAATGCATAATTATGTTTGCATTCCGAATTTTCATTCAAAGTCCTTATATTAAAGATTTAATTTAACTAAAAGAGTTTTATGGTTGTTCAACTAATAATCCCCTAGTAGGGATATAAAATATATCATACATTACATACAAGACTTAAAAGTTAAAAGACTTTTTAATTTATATTAATTTATATGTAATTTATTTTCAATTTGTCTTGAAGAGTCTTTTATTTGTAAATATTTAGAAGAATAACCTTTATAAATTTGTTAACATACATTCTTTGTATTTGATTTTCCAAATGTACGTTCTTACACATTCAGTTGTTTGTGTATCTTTTCTTTGCTAATATTTTGAGTCATGAATAAATGTAAAATAGGACTTTATTCATTCAACTTTCTTTTTATTTCATATCCTACAATCACTTTCTTATTAAAGCGACATCAAAATCATATCATGTGTACAAAAATATAAATTTTCAACTGTATAAAAATATTGAATCTTTATTTAAAAATTCTTTTCCAACTGACTCGAGTGAAATACACTTACGTACAAAAATTTAATATACAATATATAAAAATAAGAATTTGTATATAAAAAATATTTATTGGCATATTTTATTATAGTCTAAAAAACTGGAGCATTTTAATTAACAATCGGTTAATACTTTTTTATTTTGATAATGTTTGAATAAGATATTTGGCGTTTGTTTCAATTTGTCCTTTCAATTCCAATTAGACCGGATTGAGAATTAGTAACTTCTGATTTCATATGAATTTGACGTTTGGAGCATTTGAATTCCTCTTGTTAATAAAAGGATTGACTTTTTTTAATATCCACCGGATCCAGATGACCATCCACCATGACCACCACCTCCATGTCCGCCTCCTCCTGAGCCTCCTGATGACCATCCATGGGAAGGTGGAGCCCATCCATGTTGTCTTGGTGGAGCCCATCCCCATCCGTGGTTACGTGGTCTGTGTTGGCTCTTCAAATGCTTCAACAAAAGAAGCTTCAAGGCAGTGAGTCCAACGACAGACTTGGCAAAGAGCAATGGACCAATTGCATCTCTCCTTGTACGAACATGACCTGAAATTTATAATATAATAATTATTATTTAATAATTAATAAGAATTTTTTTATTAAAATCAATTAAAAAAGTAGAAAGTTGCAAATTCATGCTATAATACATATGTTCATAACATCTGTATTAAATATCCCACTTCAATTTACAGTTATATTATAGAAAACAAAGTAAGAATTTGTGTTTGAAATAAATTAAACTATTAAGAAAATATATCATATAAAATAGTATGCATGTGCAATCAAGGAAAGTTAAAAATGAATAGCATTTTCTATAAGTTAGTGAATTGCTTTTTTAAATAAAAGTTGTAAATTCAAACCTTGGTGCTCAGCCAGAGAATCAGCTACGAGTTGGTCATCAACAACAAGTTCTGGAGAATAAAAGACAAAACTAAATTAAAATACTTTTGTATTTAAAATTCAAAAAACTCTCTTATTTAAAAAAAATCTCGAGGTGAAAATAAGTCACATGACAAATTTGATCACCAAGATAATCACCTTCTTCTGCTGACACGAAGAGAGCAAAAAGAGAAAGAGTGACGAGCACCGCCAAGCCAAAGAACACTTTCTTGCAATTCATCTTCTTCAAAGTTGAATTAAAAAAATAATATAAAAACAGAGGGAATAATAAGCTCTTTTCCACTTCTTTACTTCATTCGCTTCGTTGTAGAACTATTGGAGCTCAATCCTCATCACCTCCTTTTATATCCAAAGACCAGTGTGGAAAAAGGGGCGGAAAATGCCCAAAATCCTCCTCAACGCACAGGAAAGAATCAGAGGACAAGATCTACACAAGAAAGTCATAAAGTAAGGTAACACACGCTCACGTAACATGAACAATAAATCCTCGTAATTCGCTCCCTCATCGTCCTCCTGTGTGTGGTGGTGGAGATTCTTATTGGTAAAGTCTCTTAAGCCACTTACAATTGTTAGCTTTTGCTGCCAGATCCCTCGAGTTCCCTCCTTTTGCGTTCCACGTGTGTTTTCCAATGCTCCCTATATGAGGTATTTCCCTCTGGGGCAAAAAGAGTTGTTAGCAATAAGAGTGAAGGTGGGGAAGGGGCGGGGCGAACAGGGCGATCATAAAATATATAAATTATAATAACGTAACATAAGATTGAACGTTTTAAGCTCTTTGAAGTTTGAAGCTCTTCGCACTTTCTTTTCTTTTTCCTCTTGCCCTCATGTGATTTGTTCATTCCCCGCAGCTCGAGCAATTGATGGGCTTACCCATGTGTGTATTTACACTCGACCATTTACGTTTTACACGTAAAGAAGCTCCGTGAGATATTTTATATTTTGTCTACATAAATAATGTTAATATTTATTAGTGTACAATAATGCTCAAATGGTATTATAGTAAATAATGGTCAATGGACTTTGTTGATGGGTGAGTTTCTCTGTTTTAATGTAAATGTGTGTAAATGAGTAAAATGGGATTTTACTTGCTTACTTTTCAAAGAAAAACATATTTACGCTCTAATGTTTACAGTATGCAATTTAATATATTGTATACAGCTTCTGTACAATATAATAAATGAATATATATCCTCTGTTAAATGTGTGATTTTAATTATGGAACTTGAACATAATTACATGAAATTAAATTCATTTAGACTCATTTGAGTCGCGGGACATTAAACTACTGGTTGTGATGATGCGTGATGGATAATGTGAGGAAGGAAATGCAGTTTAGAGTTAAAACTTCTCAAGTTTTTTACAATTAGGTGATAGTTAACGGAAGCTGAGCTTCCCAGCTGAGGAACGATCGTTCGTTTCGGCTCAAAAGTGAATAAATCCATGTGCATGAGACCGAAACTTTGCCAATTGTTTACGTGCTTATTCCAACGTGTTGTTTTTCACCAAACGTCAACAGGTTGAATCTACACCTGAATTAAGGATCGCAAATATTTGGTGCAATTAATGCAAGTTATGATTAAGTGTAATTAGTAATCAGTCGGTTAAGATCATTTTCTATAATACATATATATAAAACTCATAATAAGAGATACAAAGTAGGAAATATTTATTTATTTGGTGTTTCGCTTAATTGTCAATGTTGTTAATCATGTAATAATAAATCTATCCCACATGTTTTGAGTTGTTTCTAACTAGGATTCATTCGCATTAGTTTTTAATTCATAATTTTCTTAATGATAAGTATGGAAAGCGAATGAAAACTTATGAAATGTGCTGCAGGTTAATCAGAACTGCTCCCTGATAATCTAAGCTATGATTATTATATAAAATTTAGAGTCACTAACAAGGCAAATTACAATTGCATCAATATTCAAGGAACGTGAACGTACATGTTCGCTCTATTGTGCTTATTTAAGCATAGAAGATATGATTTTTAAGTAGAGTATGATATGTATTTATATATGTAAATTCACTAAATGCTAAAAACAAATGTAAGCTGTGGAATAGTTGAATTTATATATTAAATATCTGTACGCGTGCATTGCCTATGTCGTAATAGAACGCACAATTATTGTGAGAAAAATGGAATTATATAGTTTTGGATATCATTTGGAGATTTTATATGCTAACCTGCTGACCTGCTATACTCTGATACTCTGATAGTTATAATCATCAAAGATGTGAAGCCCCAATTTTCACAGAATGTAATCAGAGTAATTGTGGAGCTACGGATGAATTGTGCAATTAAAGAGGAAATGCTAAGAGAATCTCGAGTCAGGTTCAAATCTCCTTTTGGCAATTTTGAAAAAATAGGTAATTAACGAGAGACATTGGCAATAATAATGAAAGGGGAAACGAGTCTTAAAGATTTTTTGGCAAATTCCTCTTTTCCTCTCTTCCTAATAAGGCAAAAGTCAAGATGGACTTCTTAACTGTTTATATAAGTATATTCCCAATTCACAATTACGCCCTCCTCATACAAATGAGTTTCATTTAAGCCAAAATCATATCAATTTTACTTTGTATTAAAGCTATTCATATTCTCTTTTCATCAAGACAAATTAATATATTAATATAATATGTACACATGAAATAGCAAATTAAATCTGTAGAAATAAAATAGCATGTTTGAGATATTAGCCAATCATGAAAATATTTAAAGCAATAAATTTCCTTTATAATTTACAAAGTAGTTATTTCCATAATTAATGCAAATGTATGTAAATGCGTAAACAAAGTCAAAAGATTGAAAAAGAAACCATTTTCTCTCAAAAATGCGCAACCATAAGTATCATCAAACATTAAGCGGCTTTTTAATTGAAAGATTATGCATAAAATTGGCATAAGAAAAATATGTTACCAGACCAACAGGAGCGGCTTAGCACTTTTCGACAAACCTTCTTCATTTTCATTAATTTACAAATTGTGCAAATTTTGAAAGAAATGAACTTAATATGAGTATTTTGCAAACAATATATTGAGATTACACTGAGGATCGTGAATGTAGAAAATAAGATGTTCAAGATATATAATAGTAATTATATAAAATATATGTAAGTATTACTTATAGTGAAATTAGAACATCATTCATGCCTCATCGGTGACGATGACCAAGAGAGAAGAGATTAAAAGAAAGAAGAATGAGCTCGTAATGGGTGAAGTAAATGAATTGTAAGCGAGTGAAGTTAAATGACACTTCCGCATTTCCGCCTTTTAAAACTCTCCACAGATTAGAATACACATACTCCTTCATCATTATAACATGAGCATTATGATTCTATCATATTCATATTTTACTTATATAGTGTTTCTGCTCATAAGTAGCTCTACATATAACACTCCAACCAAATGTGATGTGGAAGTTAAGGAAGGGAGTTAGGAGAGAAAAGAGGATTTGACGTTCGCCTACTTACTTACTTCCGAAGATCAGAAAAAACCCCTGAAGCCCATTAACGCCCAGGAATATGCAAATGGGAATAAAAGATAATATATAATATCACAACTCAGTGAGACTCCTTCAAGTGTCCGACATTTTCCCCATTAAAACACATGTGTGTTGTGTCGTTGTGTGTGCAAAAAGAGAAGCCGAGGTAATACGGAGATAAACTGCGTCAAAACCCTTCTGCTTTTCCCTTTCATTTAAAAAGTCACAAAAAAGAGGAATAGGAGTGACAGAAAGTGAAACTCTGCCTTGGGTTCATCTCTTCCATTATTCTTCAGGAATAATTCCCATTGTACTTTGTCTCCGCAGATCCACAACACTGTATGTGCTTGTGTGTGTCTTTTAGATCCGGATTCCTTTTATGCTATTTAATTCATTATGTACTTCTGCACTTCTCTACTCCCATATTCATACACAGTAAAGAAACATGTAAACACAGGAATAAAGTCTTTTAACATGGATTTTGCATGGTTATTGTGCATCATTTAGAAGAATCTCATATTATGTGTCAAGTGTTGTTGGACTATTTATGGTGGATTAAAGCTTATATTACAATATTAACTTATTTAATTAATTCTCACATAACTCACATAATTAACTCCATAAACACTAACTATAAGTAAGAGAATAAACTGAGATTTTGTCTCGTCTGCATGCATACTTTTTGTACTCCATGTTTAAATTGCAATTCTAAAGCTTAGTTTACATAGAGTGAAGTGCCTTAAGGTCTCTTAAGGAATTTCTGCTCTCGTTTCCCTCCACTTAAATGGTAATTATAGTTCAACGGCTCATTTAACCCTTTATCATTGTGTTTCTCTTTCAATATCTCTCAACATCCTAATATGGAAATCATTTATCAATTTTATTCAACTTTTCTACTCAATCTCTGTACATTTTATTGTTGAACACATTATTAAGCATTTGAAACATGTGAGTTTTTAATGCTATTTAATTGATATTAACTTGCTACTTAACTTGTTTCGTTGCTCTCTTTAATATGTATCATTAAGCCTGTATGTTTTCATAGTGCGGCCTATTAGTTTGATTCTGCCCACGTTTAGATAATTTGGATTTTGAAGTCATAGGTCAGGATGCCCAGTTAGAATACATTAGAGGAAAAAGTGAAATATGAGTAGGATGTGTTGAAGAATGTGAATTTAATGTGAGGTAATGAGAGTAGTGATGACTATAATGATTAAAAAGGTCTGCCGCATTGTCCCGCCTCCTTTCATTCATGTAGACGTGGATGTGTGCGGACGTCGAGACGAGAGGAAACCACAACTTTACGAATAAAGGAAGGAAAAAACACACGCAGAAATGCAGGGAAAACTAGACGTTTTTATTCTACGATTTCTTTGCAATTCTTCCAAGATTTGCACTTACAATACACTCAACTCGCACACACAATCACACACAATTTTGAGCCAAAAATCTTAAGAATAATTGGGTGAAGCTTGGCCCAGTTATCTTCTGAAGGAGAATCAATCAATTCTCAAATTTTCACTTAATTCCTCTATAATCATTAGATTAATTTCCTCAATTGTTTCCTCACGACTGTCACGAATCATTCAAATAGTCAAAATCCGACAATTTCAATCATTCTGACCATCTTTGACTTACAATTGTCTCTCAAAAGCTATCAAGCGATAAATTGAATTCAATTCCTTTATTTATCATTATATGTACATGTATAGGAAACAAATAAAGAGCATCGCGAAATTTCTATATGAAAATCCTGTTATGATCTTTTTTCTTGTTTTAATCCTACATAATCCGATTTCCGCTTCAATGCCCTTTCAAGCCCTTTTACTTTTTTAGTGATTTTTCTTATATCGAATTGTATATATTTGACTTGCGAATCCCACTGTGGTATATAAAATTGTTTTGTTATTGTTTTTTATATTGTTGAAATAAGCGTGGAGAATGTTTGTAGAGCTATTAAATATACCACGCGTTGTTTTATTAAAGTCTATTTAACTGGTTCATTAAACTTTATTCTAGTATTGTTTTATCAAATTCTTTTATAGCTTGAGAAAAGGACATTGATTATTTTATTTGGTAATCTCGATAAGAATCAGTTTTACAAACACGAGGAATGTTGGTTTCTTGGTGGTTCGAGCCAGCTAATTGGAAAAATTGATAAATAACGATTCTTAACTTTTTTAATGCTTGAGAATTGCGAAGTCATTTATATTGGAAATCACTTTGTCCTTTGACCTTATGACCAAAGAGTAATTTATATAAGATTTAATGTATACTTCTTGTAGTGAGCAAAAGCCATAAATGAACGAAAGAAGTAATTGGATTGTATTTCTCTTCTATTAAGGAGATTGTGTGCGACTTTACGCATTTCCATATGTTAAAGTCAAAAGCTTAAAACTTTGGAGGATTGGGATGAGTTTCTCATGGCGTTCCTGAGTGTGTATGATATTTGGATGATGTCGTGACGACTTTCTACTTCACAATCATCGCAAAAGTCATTTGAAGTCCAAGTATGCAGACTTGTGAAGTTCTTCAGTGGTAATTAAAACGCGTTCTCTTTTAATTTTCTACTTCTTTCATCATAAGTAACGTTGAGAGAGAAGAGGTAAACGCCTTGCCGAAACTCCACATATCATCCAATAAACTGTGGATAGAAGTAGAAAATTTATTGTTATTGTAAATTACATTTTACCTTTACGAATAAATCTTGATGCGATATTATTCTAGAATTAAGTAACATGAAACAAATGTTTATTAGTCGAGTTCAATGTCCCACCTTTAGATATGCCTTTCAATTGATAAGCGAGCCCTTATTTAACTATCCTACATAGTTAAAAGCCCTCGTCTCTCTTTCGACCATCAATTCTAACCCATACACTATCACAATAAGTATTTCCGTATGACGCATCATACGTTGCAAATTGAAATTTTCATGAATGTTCAACCGTATTATGCAGGCTAAATTAGTATTATTGTTAGTTCTTCTTTGATAGAAATAACCCAAATAACCCTAATATAATACTAACCTAACCTAATCGAAATAAGTTCATACCCCTTGTTCCACCATTCATGCATCGGGTATATTTTAAGAGGGTTTACACAGTAGGTAAATTTCAGCTGATATTATTATGTATGTCATAATAATATGAGATTAATAGGAACATCATAAATATTATATGAATAATTATCTTAAACTCTACATTTCGGATGATTTTATTATTTGTGAATGTGACAATGTGAGGAAACGCTCACTCGAAATGTAGGTTAAAGGACCCTTTAATAAATATTTATGGTATATTTTACAATTTAAAAAGCTATAAACATTTATAATAAATACAGTTTCTTGCATGCTGATGAAATACTTTCAATTCCTTTGATTTATACGTAAATTGTATAAATGCTCAAAGCTATGATTTCTTTATGAACTATATAGTATTACAGATAAAAGTATAAAAATCTTCGAATGTGATTCGATGGTTATGGATTGCCTATGATTTAAGCATATTATGACACTAAAGATCAAAAACTGCGAGAGGAAGAGTGAATGAGTTTTCTGTCAATTACGAAAAATAATGAGTTGATTGGCCATAATTATATCTTCATTTGGTAAAAAATTGTAATGAAGTCATTCATTTTCTACGCATCATTTGCATGCTCACATTGATCATGCACGCAGACAAACAACGACCGATAGAGATCCAGGGGCGTCTTGTGAATTCACAAGAAGCGACTTTTGGTTTTTCGCAACTTTCATTTTTATTACGCTCGGGTCATGCAAATACCAAATTAATATTTCATAAAAAATAATTTACACAATTGTCTGATCGCCAATGACAGAATGTCACTTTTCATTTTTACCATAATCTTCCCTATAAGAATAAGATCACGAAGATCAGTAGGAGTAAAAGAATTGAGAAAATTGAGAAAGTCGTCGTGAATATATGGGTGATCTAATGAATAAATTCCTCATGATTTATACACGTCACTCTCAAGGGAGATTTGATCAACCAGAGTTGGAGGAGGTTTGGAAAATTCCCTCCTTGTCAGTGTCAATCATATAAGGGCAAATGGACAGCCAAGTTGGACATGACATCGTGTTTTCGTCAGTGAACATCTTTCTATTTACTATTCCTTGACCATTTAACAATTTATTAATTGTCACTTCAGTCAATCTTTAATTGGAGAAGTATCAGGAGTGAGAAGTGAGTTGAAGAGAAGATGTACCGTGTGTGGTTATTGACTAATTTATGGCAATCAACCAGACTGACCATAATATTTGTTATTATGATCAATCCAATACATTATTTTTTCTCGCACACGAACCACTTTGAAACGCACATTTTTAATTCGTCCCATTCATTTCGCAGATTGGAATTAAAAGCATGAGAGTTAAAGAAGAGAAGAGGGGAAAACAAGGGGGATTTTTAATTCATAGCTCGTTGTTTTTTTGTCGCTTTTTTGCCAGCGGGACTTTATGGCACGCTAAGTTGTAAGGCACAATTACAACCTGTACGTTTACATGCATTAAATAAGTTGACTCGGTGCTCTTCGCTATACAACACTGCTGTTATATAGGGAATGAAGAATCTGTCAAAATGAAATTCATTTTAAAGCTTCTTGTGCATTCTGAAGGAGTTTTTTCTCAGTTGCTAATAAAGAGGAAATGGGAAGGATTTCTGCATGCGAATGAAATACAGACAAACTTTAGACTTTAATAGGCTTATATGCTAGTTATACTTTAAACTTACATATTTTATAAATTTATTAACTAGCATTTTAAGAATTTTCATTTAATATTTTCATATACGCTAAAAGTAATTCATGGGTATTTAATATATAGATATTCATGCTTTGTAGGCCCACTTATAGTTAGTATATATTACTTGTGAAAATTTATTGTCTTTTAAAGTAGAAAGAGAAAAGGGAGGGAAAATGAGCTGATTGCCTATTAAAATGAATTAAATGAAGACGACACAACTTCAACAATTTTGATTCACAAAGCCAACTCATTTTTCATAACTCTATACAACACGAATATTTAACAACTATATCACGTAGATAAATTCCCATCTTTCTTTCATGCTCTCATATACACTTCATATAGGCACATATACACAATTATTCAATTTTCTTCTATTGTATTTTCCCCATTGAGAGTGAACTGTGAACTGGTGAGTGAGTGAAGTAATTTACATTCTTAAACTCCCCTAACTCTAAATAATACTACGATGTGAACATATTTTACCTTTATTGCTAATTGCAGATATGTAAAATGAGATGAGAAATTTGGATTTCCGAATTCCCCTCCGAGCTAAAATGAATTCATGATAAAGAAACTTCTGCCGGTCGCTCCTTGAATATTAAAATAAATGTAAACAAACCAAACTGCGCAATTCGAAATTGACTGACTGAAGTGAGTTAACTTTACAACCTTATAAAAAATATGTCAAAAGATATACATTTCTACTAATATAATATATTATGATCTTATACATTGGACATGACGAAAAATAAAAGACTCCTCTTACTATATTCTAAATGAATAATATGACAATAATGAGTTCGGTCATATAAGTTAAGGCATTTACTAGATAGAGATATGCGGATATACCCTTTGACCAGTTTTCGAATTGCATGCGTGAAATAAATCTCCTCCAATTAGCATTTCAACGAACGGGTTCTCCTTTGAGTTCTCCTCTGGGCTTTTGGAGTCAAAATGTATTTGACTTTTGTTTTGTGGGCTCTTGGAAGACGACGAATTTAATAAATGGAGTATAATTAACGAAAGCAGGTTCATTTTAGGGTCAAAGTGTACTCCTGTCGCGGAATGCTCAATGAGCTCAGATGAGGCAAAGACAATGTGTGACACGCAATGGGCTTCTCAGCAACATCTTTTAATCACTAAAGCATTAAGTGAAAAGTGATGGTTCGGAATATGAAGATCTTTAGTAGTGTAATCTGTAATTACTAAGTTTGTAATGGTGATGATCTTGGAGCTTCATTTTTATTGATGTTATTTGTTAACTTTAAATATCTTATTAGTTATTATTACTATTAAATGATTTGTAAAATATGATTTGATGAATGTGATGATGTAAAACTTTATATTTTTATTCATCTTACAATTTTTAATTTACGTATTTATGTAAAATTGATTTAAATGTGAAAAATTACAAAATATGTATTAATTAATAGATTAATAGAATAAGATTTGAATCGCTTGTTCATTATTGTTTATGATATAAGACATTGTTAATAATAATAAATCATAAATAATGCAAAAAGGCACATTTTGTATCACTTTTAATGTTTCACCATATTATATGCATTTTAACATACTTTTAAATTCTCCTCATCACGAATCATTGCGATCAAAACGATCACGTCAAACGAAGTATTTAATTTGCAGTTAATTCACAATTTTGCGTCAAGTGTGTCAATTTATCACTACAGATTAATAATTACATGACCACTCGAAAATAAATTGAGTTGAACAATATAAAGATACCATTTATCACATTTATATATATCATTTACTTGATTGAGATTCATTGATACGTCCTTATTTCACTACCTTTGTTTAAAAAACAAATATGACAGGTTTAAAGATAATTGAGATTAAATTAAACAAGAAGATAAAAATATATCTGTAATACACGAAATTAAGTATTGGGGCTATAAATTTATAAACAACCTAAATGCAAACTAACTATTGAACGTTGTTCTAACCTTATTGCAAACCTAAAGGGGAACGTTCCTATTGAGTCATTGATGTTGAAGGTGTTTCTTGGCCTTACCGCGTTATATTAACTAGCAAAATAATATTGATTACAAAATTGATTGTTTGTCTATCGTCATTGAATGTGTTTAGTTTTGATATAAATGTGAGGTTTTATTGCCATTTAAAAAGTTTTTGTACATTTTAAAGACACAGGAAATCATTGAATTCTCTTTTACTTAAAATAAGCAAAATACATACGGGAATTAAATTTCGGCGGTCGAGTGCTTTCAAGCATAATTTATTGCTATTTATTGCATAATTTATTGCTATTTATTGCATTTTTTAATAACAATAATAATAATATATCTCAGCCAGACATACAGTTCAGTGCATTTATAGATGTAATTATTAATTTAGATTATCGAGCTCTAGTGATCTGTGACAATTCATAATTGAAATTATAACCCTCACTGACTTACAAATTTGATATTTCACCATAAATGCGAATATAAAGAATTCTACGAGCAAAATGAACCCGGTTCATCTCAAAACCCCTCAAGATAAAAATCCTGAACAATTAGGTGACGCGGACATTTCTTCCTTTTACACTGACCAAGCAGAAGAAGAAGAAATTGCTACAATTCCTATCAATACTTACTCAAGCCTTTTAAAGCTCATTAACAAGAAAAAGGAGAAGCTTTTAGCAGAAACGCTTCAAAATGGGGATAACCAAGAAGTTATACACGAGAAAGATGAAAAAGGAGCTTCGCTTATTCACCATGCGGCTGAAACGAGGAATCCAGAAATTCTCAAATGTTTACTCAATGCCAATTGGGATCCAAATGCTGAAGATATTCATTTAAAAACACCAATGCATTACGTGGTGCTTGGAGGTGAACGAAAAATCTTAAAATCTTTAAAGTCCATTACTTCTTTATCATTTCGAGTTTTGGGTAGTACGATGAAATAAAGAAAAACCAGATTAGAATCTTAATTAGGATGATTAAAGTTATTAAGATTTTCTACACTTATTAAGCAAATTATTTTAAAGTTTATTTGGCTTTAAATTATTCCAGGGTGTCGTTGTAAAAGCTGTGGAACAAAATCAGCCAAATGCATTGAACTTCTCTTTGATAAAGAAGCCAAAATAGATCCTGAAGATGAGGATAGGAAAACTCCTCTTTATTATGCAGCCGAGAACATGCTTCCGAAATGTGCAAGAGTCATGTTGGATTTTGGATCCGATATTGCAAAAACGTAAAGTGAACAAAAAAAACAATCAATTGACATTTTTAAACATTGTTTTGGAATTTCTAAACACAATAATATACCTTAATTATGCTATCTTAATTAAATCATACTAACAAAATTTTTTTAATCTATATTAAATTTAGCTATGGTTCAGACAAAACAAAAACGATCGGACACTTGTTAGTACAAAAAATCCCTGAAGTTCTCATTGGAGTCTTGAACAAAGGAATTATCTTTAATGAATCAGACAATTCAAAGCTTAAACTTGATTTTGGGTATTTACAACATAATAAATAAGATACTGGTATTTCAGTTCAGTTCATAATATATAACTGAAGAGTTACAAATATACTCATCTTTAGAGTAATTCTTCAATCTACTGAAAATGAAATCAAAGCCGAAGATCTCGAAACCTCAACGACCACAAGTGAAACTAACTTGTTGCAATACATATTGAAAGCTCATAGAGCAGGGCGAGAGATTCTTTTGACTCATCCCTTGTCACAAGCCTTTATTCATTTGAAATGGAATTCGGTGTCAAAGTTCTTTTTGTTAATTCGGCTCTTCTACTTAACCCTCACCATAGCTTATACCGTGTTCATCTTCAGAGTTTTCATTTCCAATTGCCCTTGGACTTATGCCGATCCCCAATATGATACAACAAAATGCGAGCAAAATTCCTTCACGTACATCATGGGAGGTTTTGTGGCCTTATGGGTTCTGGCCATGATCTTAAATGAAACTCACGAGGTGTACAATGTCGGGGTTTACGAATACTGGAAAGACGGTGTCAATTACGCTTGGTGGACCCTAATTGTAGTCGTTTTTGTTTCGATGCTCCCAGCTGTCGGAGTTGAACCTTTTCAATGGCAATATCCATTAGCGGGATTCGGAGTTTTTATGAGTTGGTCAATGAATATTGTCCAAGTCGGAAGGATCCCAATGTTCGGCGTCTATGTGGAAATGCTGGGAAAGGTAATTAATTTAAATGTGAGGAAATTCATTTATTTTAGTATTGGGTAATTTAATATTTGGATGTTAAGAGTTGAAATATTACTGATATATACTTCTTGTATAATTTTAAATTTAAATGAACGATTTTATTATTTTGTTTTGTTTATTTAACAATTCAAAATTATATTAAATTGTTTAGACTAGATCTAATTTATTACATGATTTAATGACTAATTATATATTTGACTGCGCATTTAAGTTATTTATTATTATTTAAAAAATTATATAATATAGGAATTACCTACTATCTGAATAATAAGAGTGAACTTTCACACGTGAAATTTTAATGATAAACATCAATTTTAAACAATTGTATTACATTTATTCAATGGATATAATGTTAAAAGTTAAGTGTTGAAATTGTTTTATTGTGAATTGAACAGGTGCTGAGAGACTTTTTCATTTTTTCTTTCACTTATGCCTCGCTCATCTTTGCCTTTGCACTCGGCTTTTGCATTGTGTTTCCGGAGGTAAATGATGTCAAATGGAATTATCTAACTCAAATTCATAGTTTCCGCATTGTACAATTTAACGGCAATTTATGATTTCTTTATTTCCTTTTTACCTTATTGATTTGAATTATATGTATATTTACATTTTATATTAATATGCTAAATATTATTTAGAACGAATTCTTCAGTTCAATTCCTCTTTCCTTTGTGAAGACCCTTTTGTTGATGTTGGGTGAAGCAGATTACGAAGGTTTGTTTGGTGATGAGACGAATCCACGAGTGGATGACTACGACTACACAATCCCTGCTCATATCTACTACGTTGGATTCATCGTCATTGTTTCCATTGTTCTCATGAACTTACTCCTTGGTCTGGCAGTCAGCGACATTCAAGTATGCAAATATTACTACAAAATTTATGCAAAATTTGAGTAATCTCAATCCATAAAACAAAACAATTTACTTAAGTAATAAATCAATAAAAGTCTTGAAATTCAATATCTTTAGTCTATTATGACAATAGTGGATGAATTTCGAATTCAAATTAATAGTCGTAATAAAATATAAAATATTTAAATTTAAATATTTAAATTACTTAAAAAAGAACACGCTTTCCACTCAGGAACTTCAAAAGTATTCCAACTTGTCTCGAATCACACGTCAAGTTAAACAGATTGCCCTCTTCGAGTCTCTCTTGTACAATCAGCTCCTTCCGGTGAAGATCTCGAAATTCCTCATTCGTTACTTTTCCATACTGAGGAAAATTGATGGGTAAAATATTAAATTACTCGCTCATTTCTTCATCTTTGTCTTTTTCATATGTGCATTAACATCTAGAGATTCTCAAGATGCGTCTTCGTAATGGTTGTTATATGGTCTTATAGCATTTTACTTATAAGTAGAGCTAATAAGGTTTTGTATAACAGATTTAGGTTTTTTATATTATTTTTTTCATTTTTTCGTAAGAATTCATTATGCCGTGACTCTTGACTCATGACCTTTCATTTTATTGTTTCTTCGCCGCTTTGCCAGTTCCCTGTTGTCTGTGACCAAATAGGAGAGTTGTCTAATTGGGAGATTATGTTCTTGGAGCTACAGAGAGTGCGGAAGAGATGAGTGAGATCACAATGGGATTAAAAAGTGAGATTGAACCACGTTTGTAGGTAAAGTAGTCAGAATGCCTCATCGTAAATTACGTATTATTAACTTTTCCCTTTCACCCTTTTAAGAAAGAACAAATGGAGTTTTTCTGACATTCAATTTTTCCTTCAGGTGGAATTTGGGCTCTTGAAATCTGATACGCAGACTGAAGAATCTAGATAAATGAACTTAAGTCATTAAACTGTGAAGTGTGTAGTGTGAAAGACAGACGAGAAACGCAGAGGAATTTGTAGTTTAATGTCTGTGAGTGTAAGAGATGCTTTGGGTATAAAAGACTCTAACTGACTGTAACTTTTGTTTTGCTTTTCCACCTCCATATCCTCTTACATCCACTTGCTAAAACTTTAACATTAAAACACATTATTTAACTTTGAACCTAGAGCGACTGTGATTAATTCCTTCTTGGGTGTATAATTTCAATTACAGCCGCTACTTTCACTTTTCTCCTACGGACCCTCACTACACTGGTCTTCCTGAAGAGTTAAAGCAGACGTTCATTCCATTCCTCACAACCTCACCTTGTTTGAACAAGAAAAGCATGAAGGGAATTGTCAAAGCCATGCTAGCCATTAAAACAAATCCAGATAACTTACACTCCCAAGAAGACGAACCGAAGAGCAATGACAATCCAAATGGAGGAAATAAAATGACAAAGGATGATGGTCAATCGAAGCAGAAGAAACAAAGGAAAGTTTTCATTGGGATTTTACAATCCTTGGAGGCTTCGATGGTGGAGATTAAAGGTGAAGTGAGAACATTGAGAGAGAGAATTGATGAGTTGAAGGAGAATTAATGAAGTGTGGAATTGAGGATTTGAGAGCTTAAAGACTTTAATGCTCATTTATAAATTATTTTCTACTTGGCTTAATAATCGGTATAATGACCAAATTAAGAAATCTGTGAGGATAATCAGCATTCGAGGAATGCTCGAATGTGAGGCTTCATCCATTTAATGACATTTGTATGTGATTAACGGAATAATTAATATATAAACTTTATGATAATAAATTAGGATATTAAATATGCAAACTTTGTATCTAATTTTTTAACACGTGTCATCTACATCAATTCAATAAAAAAATGCAATTTTTCATAATTATGCTGGTCCTTACAATTTTTATTATTTATGTTCGCAGGTCATATAGTTGAAGTGATTTAAACACAAAGATTTTAATCTCTTTCATCATTTTCTTTTCAATAATTTTAGCCCAGAAGTAAATAATTAAAAATTATGTATAAAAATAGGTGCATTCTAAATAACATAAAAATATGAAAAAGTTAAGTTGAACATCAACGTTTCAGATAAATGAACATAGATGCAAACTTGCTTTTATTTTGTTTCCCTTCATATAAATACATGTATTCTCAAGATTCTCATTCCTCTACAAGGATTCCTCATGCGTTCTCATAAGATTGAATGAGCACTGCCGACTAGTGGATAGGAAAGGCATAGACCAGCAACCCGGAGGAAATAAGAATTTGACCATTCTGTTCCATTGCATTTTGCATTCTCACGTTCTGCAACTTACAACGTGGTGCCGTCGTTGTGCTTGTAGGTCAACTCGACCGACTCGACTCACTGATGGACGCTGGACGCTTCAACCATGACCTTTCAGCCCATACAAATAGGGTTGCTGGTCAATCATCGATTTTCGGAAAGGCTCTTTACTCTTTCATTTACAAAATGATAGAAGATTCTTCCGGTAAAGATGTAAGCTTGTTCATATTTTAGTGTTTATAAATTGTATTTGTATTTATTTCTATTTCTGTTAATGTCATTTATCAAACACTATTGGTTAAATTATTTTAAAATAAATATTTCATAATTATTAATTGGTAAGCATTTTATATTAAAAATAAATTAGATCTTGTGAATTATAAAATATTTAATTTTTAGGCGAAAGAACCAAGTGAATCTTCTACACCTGATGCAGTGAAACGCCCAAGAGTTAAATACATTCCGAATTCAAGTCTCTCGCCCAAATCTTCTCGTTGGTTCAAGGAAAAGTTGAATATTCCGGATCCTGAGGAATCTCCAGCGACGGCAGCGTCGAGTGAGTGCGTTGAAGTCGTCGACTATACAAACTTCTCTCAGGAAGGAAGCATCATTATAAAGAACGATGACGGCGTCGTCTTTACTCTAGCTGACGGAGAAGAATATGAAATTATCGGTGAGGCCGTGAGTGACGATGGACAGGAAAACATTGAGATTATTGAGGTGGACCAAGAGACCATGGCTTCGTTAACTTCAGGGACCCCCCAAAGTACTCAAATTTTATATTTAAATTAAATTAAATTGACTTATTTCCTTATTAAATGATAAACATTCATTACATTATCAATCACGTTATATTATAGACACCTTGTAAAAGGAGGCTGATTTTTTATATGATAATTTATTTTAATTATTTAATAATAAAAATTTGAGGTTTTTCAATTAATAGCATTTTTTTAATTCTACCAAAGTGTTGTTAATCAAAAAATTTATTTATATTTAATTATATGATATAATAATAAAAATTTGAGGTTTTTCATCTTATTAAAGATAATCAAAGTTAATTGTTTAAAATTCTACCAAATTAATAAAAACTAACGTTTATGTAATAGAAAAAACGTTTTTAAAATTTATATTTTAAAATTCTAAGAAAGTTATAATTTAATACATTTCATATTAAAATTGGCATTCAAATTTTAAATTCTTCCAAAGTATTATTTCAATGATTGTATTTGTAAATATTTAATTATGTATTAATTATTATGTACAATAATATAGATTTGAGGTTTTTCATCTTATTAAAGATAATTAGAACTACTCCTTTAAAATTCTACCAAAGTGATACTTAATCATACCTTTGTCATATGAAAAATTGACATTCAAATATTAAAATTCTACCAAAGTATTAAAGTTATTTTTCAATAATTGTATATAAATTGTAAATAATAAAATTATTATATACATAAAGCAATAAATGAATTTTATGATAAAAAATTGCTTGATTAAAATGTTATTTTATTGCGTTTTAATTCTTTAATTTCATTAATTGAGAATCCTTTACCTTTAATTGTCTTCAGGATATTTTAATATTGATCATGTTTTTAATATAAATTAATAAATAGTATTAAATAAATGCACGATCAAAGCATATTAAACATTTTATTTTTATAATTAATAATTAAGCATGTATATTTCATTGTTGGTTTCGAGTCATTGAAAGCAATGGTCATATGGGTCGTCATGGCCCACATCTTTAAATCTCGACTTAAACCACTTTCTACAATCAAAAGTTACAGATTGAGTGAACGAGTTAAGTAAACTAGCACACCACTTTCCTCTGCTAATGGGAATAAAAATAAGAGTCATTCAACAAGGAAGGCGAATATTTGTAAAAGCGTAAACACCAATACGTACTTGATGAAATACACCAAAGGTTAAACCGGGTTTAATGAAAAATTCCTAATTAATGTCCTCACGACATCCACGACCTTGTCGGTCGAGTATGCTAATAACCAAAGGTAGTCTGCGAAACGAGACTCCTGACCTGAAATAAAAGTAAGTCTTGTATTTACTCTCAACGCATTTCCTCTTTTTCTTCAGACTCACATCTGAGACCGCGGCGTCCAGAAGAGCTCGCAGTCTTTCTTAACAGGCCTTTTAATTTATTAACCTATTTATTTATTATAGTCATGAAGTACTTTGCTCTCTTTGTACTTATTTTCTTTGTTGCTCTCGCCTCTGCCAAATCAAAGAGTACAAAAGTCGTCAAAGCGAAAGCAAAGTTAAGATCAAATAGGCCTCCAGTTCCGGAAAAGTAATTTTCAATTTATTTGTTTCATATATGTACTTCAAGTTTGTATTTTTAATGATTTTATATTGATCCCCATTTTAAAATTTCAAAATTAAAATAACTTTTTAGCGGAAGCTGCGAACCAGCCGGAGTCCCAAGCACTGCGAATCAAACGGAAGTTTGGCTTTTTCACAATGAAACGAACCGTTGTGTGAAAGAAAACGAAAAAGGTCCTTGTGGTGAAATGATGATTATCAAAAAGGATCCGAATAATCGCCGAGCTGGAGTTTGCGAATGTAATGATAGATTTTACCCTTCTGAGCTCAACGGAGTTCCTGAATACTGTGGAAGGAGACGTCCTAAAATCTATTGGCCAGCCAAAGGAAGATGCTACTCTTATTTCAACCAAGTAAAATAAATAATATAAACAAGTAACAAAACAGTGTCATATATTATTTAAAAACACTATTGTTAATTACCAATTAATATTATTGCACGGGGTATTATGAACAAATTCTTTTAATATTGCATCATTTTAAAAATGTAATTCATGAATAATTTCAGGGTCCTTGCCGTAAGGGAGATTGGCTCGTACTTGACCAAAATACAAATCCAATGTGTCAAATCAATCCTTGCCCTCACGGAGACGCTGATGATCCCGAGAATGCCATTTATTGGTTCATTCACAATGGACGTTGTCATCGAACCTACACTTATGGCTACTGCGGGTACAAACGCTTCCTCCTTCCCACTGAACATAGTTGGAAACCCGTTTGCTCCGCTGTTCAAAACCGCGACTATGGATTCGTCGATGAGACTGCGACCAAGGCCAAGAAAGCAGTGCCAGTCAAAGAGAAAGAAAAGGACGAATCCGAGCAAGACGACTCAGAAGAAGAAGACGATGAGGAGGAAGAGGAGGAAGAGGACAGAGCAGAGGAGGAAAGAATGTTGAGACTCATCGCCCCCAAAACGGACAATGAGAGAATTATCGATTTCAAATGTCCTGAAGACTTAGGAAAGCATTTTATTAATGTGATTAAACTTGATTCATTTGAGAGTGATGAGGATTCCTCGCAACAAGTTGAAAAAGTGAGGATTCCTCAGAGCT
The DNA here is from genome assembly GCA_009869795.1 of Neelides sp. FZ-2019. NCBI lineage: Eukaryota > Metazoa > Arthropoda > Collembola > Neelipleona > Neelidae > Neelides > Neelides sp. FZ-2019. Next base: position 7,710 of record VJMY01000590.1, on the reverse strand, counting down.
CTGCACACAAGTACAAAACGAAAGGAGTAACTAGTTCACACAGTAGGAATCGGAATGAGGAAGTGGTGAAAGTTGAAAAGACGAAGCCAACTGCTGCGCCGAAACCAAAGAGAGTCAAACCAACGAGGTCGACGACGATCGCCACGACGACGACCACTTCAGAGAAACCAAGAAAGTCGAAGCCGCCAAAGGGAGAAAAGAGATCTTCGCCCAAACCACTCAAGATTCCTACCAAAAAACCAGTCATCTTATTTGACGACGACGACGAAGCTGACTCAATTTAATTTAAATTAACTGCTTATTACAAAAATTAACTCATTGTTTTCCATGCTTTTATATTATATATTTTATTTATTTATTCCAATTTAATGATACAATTAAATATGAAAAATTCAATTATTGTTTTAATTTCGATTTATTTGCATTTAATGGCATTGACTAATTAATATTTACTTAGGTAAATGGAACGAAGTTGATTCTTATGGAGGTTAGGATTAAGGATGAATACAAAGCTTATTAAATTAAAAAAAATAAATTCAAGAGAGATAGTCGTCATTTAAACCGTGAAGGAGTTCATGCTAATGAATTTAATTTAGTAAAACATAAAAAAAATTTAAATTCAACCTTACAATTAACAAAAAACGTGAGTTTCATAAGTATGCTCAAAAATATAAAACAATCATTATTCATTATCTGGATTCAAAGTCATTATTTCATATTTTCAAGCTTCAAAGTTTAGAAATGAAAATTTTAGTTCAATTCTTATTATTCTATACATTTGAGTTTCTTTTCCTCGAAGTCTCAAGTTCACCAGGATTCGGAGATTACTGTGAATTGAATTCAGATAAGAAATCTTTAAGTTGTGTGACCTCCAAGGGACTCAACTGCACCGATCAGAAAGTCTGCGATTGCATGAGGATTGAAGGGCCGAGAGACTTGGAGGAAATCATCACAGTTTGGGACAAGGATCGCGGGGAATGTCGAGTCAAAGTGAACGAAACTTGCTTATTTGGAAAAGACGGAACCTTCACCACTTACGACTGCATCACACACTCAAAGTGCATTGATCATGTTTGTCTCTGCAAGGAAGGATACAGGCCCAACAAAGCTTTTACCATTTGTAATTCATCTAGGAAAATTGCATCTATTTACTATTTGATTCAAGGAATTATAATTTTGTTTTGCTATTTATTAATTTAAAATTAAAATGATTTTGGTTTTACTGCATGTAATACATAATTACATGAGTATAACTTTCATAAATTATAATTGTTATAGTCGATCCTATAAATATTATGTTTTTATTTAAATGAATGGTGATGTTTTGCAAAAGTATCAAACAGTATTAAATTGGGATTCATATATTGATAACTGATTATATTAATTAAAGTTCAATTCTAATGGAAAGTTCAGTATAGGCATTTATTCCTTATCATTATCATTTTTCAGTTTATCTCAACTTTAACTTTCGTTTCACTTTAACGAATTGGTGATCAAAAGTCTGAAGAGATAGAGCCAAAGTAAGAGTTTATTCGTATACTTATAAAGTTTTCAGTGCAGAAAATTTCACAATTTTATTTTTAACGAATTAAAAGCTATTAAATAAGAAAAGTCACAAAATGTTAACGAACGAACAAAGGAACAGTTTTTTAAAGAATTCTCTTGGAATTATCAATTGGCAAGAAAGTTTCAAAACAGATTCTATTACTCTTCTACGACTTGTATTGAGGCGCTATATGGCGAAAATTCCATTTCAAGTATGTATTTATATTGTAAAAAATAGAATTTAATAAATATACATTATACTATAATAGTATACTTAAATTTTAAAAACAATCAAATGATTTAAAATATGCTATTTAAACAGACTGTGACAATGGCTTGCTTAAAGAAGCACGAAAGGAAATGCCCATCAAAGGCTGAAATTATTAAAGAAGTTTTAGAAGGTCGCGGAGGAATATGCAGTCATTTGAATTACTTCTTGGTTCTCTTGCTCAAATCCATGGATTACGACGTTTACACAGTTGGCGGCTCAATGACGAGGACGACGACGCCAAATGATCATTTTATTCCAATAGTCCAACTCAACTACGATTTGTACATGGTTGAAGCTGCTGGTGGAATTCCATCATACGAATTGATTCCTTTAAATCATTTACCATTTAGAGGAACTACTGGAGGATATCCATTCCTTTATCGCCATTATCAGTCAGAGCCAGATGGGATTATTGAGCAAGTCCTTTTAAATGGGAGTGTCATCAAAAGAGATTTTGTAAATCAATATAAAGTTTATTTATGACTATGTATATTTATTATTAACTATTAACTATAAAATAATTAATTATAAATAACAATTTAAGACCAATTAGTTAATATTAACAATTCAATTTAATTTTTTAATTCAATTTTAAAAATTGATTTCTTAATTAAATTATTGAAGTATTTTTTTTATAAAATGATCATTGTTTAGGAAAACGGTGTGAAAGAAGAAATACGGATGAGATTTCCAATCCATCGAAAAGATAAATTGGACTTTGATGATTTTGCCATTACATTAGCCATGTTGTATGAAGATGAATCCTTGAGTTGGTTTTACAGTAAATGGTTCCTTTATCGGTTCTTGGACGGAGAAACAAATGGAGAATTCATCAGCATTTTTGACAAGTCCGTTGTTACAGGGAATTTTGAGGAGAGTTCAATAATGAAGTTTAATACATTGAAAGAAGTTGTCCCATTCATCGAGAAATATTTTCCTGAAATTTCCAGTACGAATATTGAAGATGCAATGTATAATTTTGAAAATAATACTAATAAAGATTAAGCTATTCGTATTACAAATACCGGTTTTGTTCGAATTATAGCCGGGACTATCTTTAAAAAAAATTGCTCCAGAGGGAGGCTATCTTTCAAGTAGGGCTATCTTTGAACAATTCAATTAATTCTCTTTAATTTATTACATTATAATGGAAGAAAAGCTTTATTTTGGAAACTATTGTCATTTTATGTGATCTATGTTTATTGGTCAATTAAATGATTTTAATGACAATATATATGCTACATTTCCATAATTTTCAAGTTAGTTTTAACATTGTCGTTCTAGTAACCTCTATTACAGTTTAAAAAGGGGGGCTATCTTTTGAGCAGAGGCTATCTTTAAATTAAATTGGTTATCGGGGAGGCTATCTTTCGAATAGGGCTATCATTTGAATAGAGGCTTTAATTCGAACAAAACCGGTAATAAGTTAAAAGTAATACCTATTTGTTCTTTAATTTAAAATTTAAAAAATCACTTATTTTATTTTATTGCTAATTGGAAATTGGAAATGTTTATACATTAAATACACGTTCTTGTGAAATGAAATTGTCTTTATTTTTAAAATCACATTATAACAATAAGATTAGATATACTAATATGTGAAAGATATTAGTAAATCTTGCTAATACTAGGTGTATACATATAAATTTGCAATAGCACTTATATGATTCATGAATAAATTAAAGATCTTTAAGCATTCAAATGTAGAACTGAAGCGTGACATTCGAATGAGAATTGGGTTAATGTTTCAGCTTTTGACTTTATCAAGTAAGTGTGTAAAATTGGGGAAATATGCTATTTGGAATTACGTTTTTATAAAAAGTTAAAAGAAAGGAATATGTTAAAGAGTCGGATCTATTGAAGAAATAATGGAAACTTACTTTATGATATATTATACACTTTGTGATTTTGCCCAAAGGGACATAAAACAATTGCTCAATTCTAAATAATTTTTATGCGTTTATTCATTACTTTTGTTGGATAAAAACTGATAAAAAATTAGAATTAGAACGGAGATTTACATGATTTATTCAAGAACCGTTTATTCTTTCAGTCTTTCTCTGAATGTGAAGTGATGAGTTTCTTTATATCCTAAGTGGGCATAGATATTCCATTAATTGGATTAATTAAAAATTTAATTCACTTTAAAAATGCACTTAAAATTAATAATTTTACTCTTAATGTTAATTCTTAATACTGTTACTGGAAATTTAATAAGGTGATTATTTTAAATATAATAATAATAATATAATTATTTACATCTTAAAAGTTCTTTCCAAACTAAATTCTACATGATTACTTTATGCATTAAACTTACCTTTTACTTTAATAACAAAATTTTATCCTTTAGCTTAAACTTGACTAGAAACGCTGGAATATTTTTAACAAGTCTTAACGAAGAAAATTTCATTGACAAATCTTTCAATGAGCTCCGTCAATCAATGGAAGAAGTTCGACGTCGTTGGAACCTCCAAAGAAATAGTAATCTTCAAGCTCTTCCGCTTTCAAATGTTTTTAATGTGAGTTCTTCAATTAGATGCAATTTCAACTGCTTAATTGGTCTTGCGTTGAAATGTTTATATATAATAATAATTTTTATTATTCAATTGAACAATTTTCACTTTTCTATATATTAATTAAAAACGAACAGGCTCAATATTTTGGGGAAATCTGCATTGGAAATCCAGGTCAAGCATTTAAAATATTGTTCGACACTGGCTCGAGTGATTTATGGGTTCCTTCCTCTCAATGTCAAAATTTCAATATAATTTGTAGTAATGGAATCATAATAATATCATTGCCTACATTAATACCAAACTGATTTTCANAATGGAATCATAATAATATCATTGCCTACATTAATACCAAACTGATATTCAATTAATATCTTTTTTCTAAATTGTTGAGGAAGAGAGAATCGATACAAAAGCAATGAGTCTTCAACATTCATGAAAAATGGATCCAGACTTGAAATTCATTATGGGGATGGCAGCGTATCAGGATTCATTTCATTCGATTCTGTTTTTGTATGCAATTTAAATAATAATTTAAACTAAATTTAATATAAAATCTTTCGTTTATAAGTACTATGCATTTAATAGATTGGAGATTCAGAAATTACAAATCAAGGCTTTGGAGAAATCGTAAGCGGTGTAGGGAATTCGTTGGAATCTTCTCGCTTTGACGGCATCCTCGGTCTCGGCTATCCAATTTTATCTCTGAGCGGAACAATGCCCTTGTTCAATAACATGATTTCCCTCGGCCTTGTCAACAACCCTGTTTTTTCATTCTTTCTTGGACGGTTTGAAGCTTTGAATTTTAATTTATACTTTTTTTTAAATGTCACGAATGACTTTCTTCTGTTTTCATTACTTTATCCTTCTTCCTTATCCTTATTGTGGTAAAGTAGGAAATCTATTTGTAATTGTATAATAAATTCAATACAAACTAACGATTTAATGACATGAATTAAGGAAAATTATTAGAAATTGACGTTGTAAATGAACATTTAAGACACTGATATTTTTAATTCGATTTCAAGCATAAATTGTGGTTAACTTTATAGGAATCCTGATAGAGAAATTGGAGGTAGATTAATACTTGGTGGTTCGGATTCTGAATTGTATCATGGGAATTTAACCTATTTTCCTGTTTCTCGAAGGGCCTACTGGCAAATTACGATGGATGAGTTAGTAATAGCTTTTATGCATAATAAAATAACACAATACTATTATGAAATTACATTATAATTGAGAATAAAGATAAAAAATAAATATTACTAAATACATTATACAATATGCGTATAATTAAGCAACATTACTGGATTTTTAGGATTCACGTGGATTTGAAAAGCGAAGGATTTCGTTTGAGCCCATTTAGATTTTGCAGGGGTGGCTGTGAGGTTGTAGTTGATTCTGGAACGAGTTTAATGACTGGCCCTTCTAGTGAAGTTCGACGAATTCATGATCTTCTTCGTGGGAGACATTTAGGTGAAGGAATTTACGCTTTTAACTGCGCTCGACGAAATCAAAGGGAAGGAAGGTTGCTTTTCTACTTTGAAAACAAGGAATTTCAATTGACCCTTGCCGACATCATTCTTCGTCCATTGGGACCAAGAAGTGACGAATGTTTGTCGGGAATAAGTGAGTTGGACGTCCCCCCGCCGTGGGGGCCGTTTTGGATATTTGGAGATGTTTTCATAAGGAAATACTATACAGAATTTGATTTTGGGAATAATAGGATTGGATTCGCTCTTGCCAATCATAATTAATGATTATGATTCATTATTATGATCCAATGATTTCAAATGTGTATGATTTATTGTAAAAATATTTATTTATTAGAGGATAATAATCTTCAATTCTTCTATTAGAGAAAATAATTTAAATTTTTGTATAAAGTATTTACCATCTAGCATTACATTTTATAAAGATTATTATCAAATAAGAATGTATTTTATATTATTATTATATTTTTAAAGTATAATGAATTGTATTATATTAATAAATTAAAAATAATAATCTTCTTAAATTTATAACCAATTATTATTATGATTATTTTAATAATAAAAGGCATCCTAGATATTTTGCCAACTTTATATTTATTTGTTTTTCTCTTTAACAAGCATATTTAATCGTTTAAATAATAATTCTGGGTTTATGTCTTGAGATATATCTAAAGTAAGTTTATTATAAAAATAGTGGTTATTTATTTTAATGAAATTAAGGATGAAAAAAGTTTGAGGATATTGTTAATATACCGGATTCAAAGAGTTTATCTACTTGTACAAAGATTGACTTTTGACAATCGAGAGTTATTTGAATTTCTTTAATCAAAACCATCATCATTTGTGACGTCAATATGATTGAAGAATCGGGGTTGTCCATATTTTTACATTTTCCATAACTTTCGTTAATGCATTCCTCAACAAGAGAGAAGATTCTAAAAAAATTATTTAAAAAGTCTTTTTAATCAAATAGCATAAACTTAGCGTTAATGTAATACATTAATTTACTAAACTATTAATTTAATACTGAATACTGAACCTGCAAAAATTATCAAAATCAATATAATTTTGACCAAGATTCACATATCTTAATACGGGTGTTAAACATTGTTCGTAATGTTTATCTATGCAAGCATTATATTTCTCATACTTACTTTCGTCAAATATTGGCATATTTATAATCCAATCTGAAACAAACAATTAAAAAACTATTTCTGCTAATTTCAATGAATTTTTAATTAAATATTTGATAATTGCAAATATTAATTATACATAACGTAGATAATTTATAATGCTTATATTAACTCACTCAATGTGTTTTGTCGACCAAAGTCGGAATCACAAAAAAATGAGATTGTTTTGTCCAAAATCATTTTGGGATTATTTCCTTGCTCATTCCAATAATTATCAAATAATGTAAACGTTTCATTAAAACATTTTTTTATTGCTGGTCCTTTCTTACAAAGTGAATTAATTAGATTTGAAATGTAGTTTTCACTTTCAGAATTGAATAAGCTTTTCACTTTTATCGCATGTGAATAACTGCAATCAATTGCGTTTACCTTTTAAAATGTAATTAAAATAATTATTTTATTAATAATTAGTCGGTATTAGCATTTATCTAGGCTTTTTAATTCTAATTAATCAATTAATAAGTATATTCTTGATTCATTAACATAATTATCTGAACTGATAGTCAAGTATTATATTAATTTACAAAATAACCAGAAGAAATTGTTTTATTAACGTTTCCACATTTAACGGTGATTTCTTCATTTTCTTCACAATTTTCATCAGGCGTTGTTGATTTTCCATCTTCAACTTGTTGAGTACAAACAAAAAAAAATTCAATAAATAAAATAAGAAACAAAATAAATAACTCTGATAT
>VJMY01000589.1:0-45220 GCA_009869795.1 Neelides sp. FZ-2019 | reverse complement strand
CAAAATGGGCAAGAAAATTAATCATAAATTAGAGGGAATAGTGATAGCTTACATTGAAGCAGGATATTCTTATAAAGAAATATAATAAAGTGTTACAAATCCAGAGAATCATCCTCAGTATACAAGCAACGTGGGAAATATTTAGCGTAAAGTACAGGTACTTTATGTATAAATAGTATACAATCAATGAGTCTATAAGTAATGTTTATGCTGTGAAGTTAGCAGGTGTTTGTCACCAACAGGCAAAGTCAATACTAATTATGATACTTTTCTTGTCAGGAGGAGGAGAGGCAAATGGAAGTCAAGTGCACATTTTGGAAGCAATTCAAGTTCTTAAAAGGGGGATAAACTGTGTGGGTCTCGCGGCTTTGCGGCCCGCAAACTCATTCGTGGTGGTGGCTAACAGATCTTCGTGGTTCGCATCTCTGGCTCCTCTCTCCAATGCATTTATGAAAAAGGAACGTCTCTCGAGTTCCCCTCTGAATTGTTATTTCTGGTTCCCTGGTTCCTCCCTTGTTCTTCTCAAAGACTTCTCCGCCCCCATCGTTGCCTTTTCCAAGATCCAAACTCCCGAGCTCCTCCAAAGGAACCCCATTTAAAACATGAGTAGTCCCAAAGAAACGAGAAGCTCCCTAAGCTGCAAAGAGAGATGAAACGACAACGGGGAAACTCACCTGCCTCTGCTTCCATCCACACTACGTACACTTGAGAATGTATGAGGCTATGCAAGAGAACAGGTAGGGAGGGACAATGGAGCAAAGGAAGGATGAAGGGGTTGTAAAAATGAGCAGGTGAGGGGGTGAGTTTTCCTCCCCTTCACTACCCATCCAGAGAATCGTCCTCTGCTCTTCCTACCTGTCCTACAAAAAAGTCCCGTTCAGCTCTCTGCACACTCTCGCATTCGCCAACCGAGTGGTTGAGAAAGAGGAGATTATTAGCGCATTGCACGACGACGACGACTCGTTCCTCGCATTCCTTTCCATCATCAAACGGCCGCTTTTTACCTACATTATTCTCTTAGTGGAGTCAAATTTCTCCAATTTCGAACATTCAACCAATTCGAATCCCGCCAAAGAGTGAAAGTGCAATTCCAGAAAAGGTTCATTTAATGTGAGTCCCAGTGAATGGGAGGAAATGGAGTAAAATACAGAATTCCATTTGGCATGTGGAGGTGAAGAAGAAGCCCTGGCGGGGTGAAAAATGTTTCGGAACGCCGAGAATAATTGTTTGAGATGCGGAGTCACCGTCTACCTCACCGATAGGTAAAATAAACATTTTTTTCACTTCATTCATATGCTTTTTGAATTGACCAACTGGTTCGCACAATCAATTAGCCAAATGATAAATCAAATTAAATGAGTTCTAAATATCCTACTTTCCTTCATTTCTCGTTTTACCTTTCTAATCTCGTCTTAAAACCTCTGCGACACAATTAGACTCCTTTATTTCTAATCCTGTTGTTGATTGAAAGCTTACTTTAATCTCGCGATAAAATTGTCGGCCTCGTTGGAGAGGAGGTCGGGCCCTTCCCCATTTATTATACCTACAATCCTACCTGTAAAATGCTGTTTGTCTAACTATAATATTTTTAATCAGCTTTAGCAATTGTTTAATTCAGTAGATCAAGAGATAAATATCTACTTTTGTAATAGAACTTCAACCTAAATCAACAAGTGTGTTTACAGATTCTCTGAATGTTTGATCCTCTGCTTTGATATTTATTATAAATGATATATTAATATTTATTTAAATATTAATTTTTATAATGATGATCAGTTGGAATTAGTTGAAATATGAGTATATTGTTAAAGGATAGTATTATTTTAGATAATATTATGGATGTTTTTAGCCTTAAGAGAGAGATTTATTCATTTTTTCGGGAAGAGACAGGTGGGTGGACTAAAGTTCGTTCCCACTCAAATCTACATCTCATCGCCCGACGAGTCAAACGTGGATCTCTATATGCTAATCTTCCTCCACCACTTTCTACTCCTCTTTCCATTGTGTACTTGGGAGGAGTCCCTTCCGACCCGGATAATTCATGGAATCAGCATGGACATCCTTGCCAAACAAATGACATTACTACTCTCTCATTTAATACAACCAACTACACCTAAAATACAATGAAAATAAATATTCCGCTCCTTATTGCAGTCATAATCTTGGGCTTTTAGTGCTGTGAATGTATGAATGAATGTTTCATTTTATACACGTATATCATGAACGTGTGGTCAATGAACGTTATGATGATAATACGAGAGATGATTGTTGGTTGAATGTCATACATAAGAATAATAAGAATGGTTAAATATGCTATCTTCTATTAAATGCCTATCTGTATACAAAGTACATAGTATGAAATGCGTGTAGGACTATTTTCAACCAACTCTCTCTATCACTTCCATCTTCATTTTCCATTCCCATTTATGACAAATGAATAACTGACTTGGTCGTAGTTTCACTTTTTTAAATTTATAAACAACCGTAGTGTCACTCCTTATTCATTTAGTTATGGAGGATTTTTCAGGTGGATTAATGAACAATATTTTGTTATTAATTTAACCTCTATTCAAATAGTAGTGCAAAAATAAGTCAACCTAATCATAGAAACGTCATTATAGGATCATTAGTCTTACATTGTTATTAAAATCTCGTTAGAGAACATCAAGTTATTCTAATTTTTAATTTGTCATTGTAATCCTATGCAAGCTTACAAAATTAATTTTTACATGCGTGATAGTATTGTTTTGTTTAAAAGTTTAAATAAAGTCAATTTTATTTTTTGACAATTTTCATATTAAAAATTGACTGACTAATTAAATGTGTTAGTTTTAGCATTTTTATCGCTTTAAAAGAGAATTTATTTCAAGCAATATGTTTTATTTATTATAATATGCATTTTGCATAAATATTTTAAATGTCAATAAAAAAAGCGATAAAAGATTTTATCTTAATCGAATTGTCACATATCTAAATAAATTTAATAAACAAATTATATCTAATTGTAAATTCAATGGCGCTTTATTCTTATGTGTGATTTCATTAAATGGAATTTCTCCAATTAAAGCTCATGAATGAAAACATCCTTTTAATCATTTCCATCTCATTTAATTGAAAACTAATAATGAAAATTGAAAGGCAGAATCCCTGAGAGGTAATTAAGAAGTTGACAGGAAGAGGTGGCGTGCATTATTGGCTTTTACTCCTTTTATGAATGCATATGTTAATTAGGAAATTAGCACAGTAGTCGTTAGTTGAATGGGTTGAAATGAAGAAGGGGTGAAGGAACAGTATGGGATCCTCACTTGATTTGTCACAGGTGAATGATTGAGTGAACTCTGGTTCATACACTCTTGTGCCTGTGTGTGTACTGTGTATATCCTTCCGAGTAATTTATTCACCGTCCCACTTTCGACTCTTTAGGGTTGGGCCGTTGAAGGAATTTTCGTTTTTCCACTCGGGCTGTTTCAAATGCGTCGTCTGTGGGAGTCGGCTGAGCCTTCGAACTTACTACCATTCCCAACACGACCAGGATGACAAGGAAGTGTACTGCATTAGTCATGTTCCAAAGCCGGGGCCTGGACATCTCGACGGCTCCTCCGTGGTCATCCGCTCCGCCCTCAACGTCCCCAAATCCACGAGTTACGTCAATGAGCAAGTGAGGGGTTTGAGAGTTTTTTCTTCTTCCGCTTCTTAACAATAGTTTAAACCTGTGAATTTGTAGATTCGCGTAGGGGGCGGGGCCAAGGGTAACTTTGAACCAGAGTCTTACAATGTTCGCTCACAACAGCAGCGAAGGGAGACGAACGGAGCGTCGCCAGCGTTCGATTCGAGCAGTTCAAGCCAGCAGCAGAGCAGCGGGCGCGGGGGGTCTAATCAGCATTTCGGCCGATTTGATGCCTCTGCTCTTCACATTGCCCATGCTCTGAGGGCGACCGAGCTTCAGAAAGCGTATAAAAAAGAAAAACCACTACACTATTATTTGGTAATTATATTCAAACGATATTCAATTTTTTTAATTCTCTTAACAGGAATTTTTCCTAATTCAAAATTCTTAATTCTGGAATATGAATCTTTATCTAACTTATTAGGATTAAATAGGCAGTTAAGATGTTGACTTGTTGCACTAATCAATTATTTAAATTATGCTTTGATTGTATTAGGCGAAGGAAGAACAAACGGAATTGGAAATGCGCCACCGGGTTGAAGAAGACGCTTTGTACAATCGATTCGCCCAAGCGCGAGCAGAGGAAGAAGCCCGAATTCACGCCGAGTTCCGTGAAGAGTGGGAACGGGAATTGGAGAAGCTAGCCTCGAAATTCGAGTCCTTGAGGGCGAAAGAAGACCCGCATACCATCCAGAGGTTAAAGGCCAAAGAAAGAGAAGACTTGGAGAGACACATGACAATTAGACGAGATAAGAGAAAGGAACAAACCACAAGGAAACTTCTTGAGCATGAAAGGTGAATTCTTTTACTAATTACTTATCCTACAAAGCCATTCCAAATCAATCAAATAGGCCTTTCATGTTTTTTATCTTGAGAATAATTAAGAATACTATGATAAGTAATATATACTAAAATCTATGATATTTATGACATCCTTCATGTCTTGTCATTTTGAGAAGTGCAAATGACATGACAGAAAGAAGGGTTCATAAATAATTTATATTGAATGATTTTTTTTATTTTGACAGAGCCGCGACGGCTGCACTTGTAGAAAAACAGAGCAAAGAAATGCTCAATCTGATCAACGAGAGAAAACGGGAGTTCATTCAAAGGACAGGAGACGAGGAAGTGATCGGACAAGGCGAAGTGGAAATGTTCCCTTACCCTCAACAAGCTCCTCCGCCCTCCCCACCGACCATTGACAAGAATGACATTTACGGGGATCCTTCAGAATTCGCGGACATTGACGAAATCGCCATTTCAGTGGCCCAAGAGGATCAGAAAACCTTCACGGACCTCGTAAGACAACTCGTATCCCGTTGTGGGTCGGACGTGGAGAAAGCCCGGACCATCTTCCGATGGATCACTGTCAAGAACCTTAATGCGATGGACTTTTCTGAAGACGTCCGGACTGACACTCCCATGGGGCTTCTTCGCGGGATCAAACAAGGGACGGAGAGCTACCACGTCTTATTCAAGCGCCTCTGCTCCTACGCGGGTCTTCATTGCGTTGTGATCAAAGGGCTGAGCAAGTCGGCTGGCTACCAACCTGGAGTCAGATTCACAGACAATAGGTTCAGGAACTCATGGAATGCCGTTTACGTCGCTGGTGCTTGGAGGTATTTAAAAAAATTAAATAGAAACAGAAATAATAAATGATTTTATATAAATCCATATATTATTTATTAATAATTAATAAAAATGTTCGTAAATGCAATGAAAAATTCCAAAAAACAATTGTTGGCAATTGTTTGTTTTTAATCATTTATATTGAAATGAATAATAATGGTTTGGGGGCTTTTTTAGGTTTGTACAATGCAATTGGGGAGCGAGACATTTAGTGAACGCCAAAGAACGAGCGTCCAAGTCCGACTCACTTCGATACGAGTACGACGACCATTACTTCCTCACAGACCCAAAAGAGTTCATCTTTGAGTTTTACCCGACGCAGTCCGAGTGGCAACTCCTCAAACGCCCCGTAACTCTCAAAGAGTTCGAAGAGCTTCCCTTCGTTAGAAGCCTCTTCTTTCGCTATGGCCTTTACTTCCCGCCAGGTCAGAGCACCGAGGGTGTTCACAATAGTCACGGAGATGTCATTTCTCATTGCAAGGCCGTCATGACCACGGACTCTTCAGGTGAAGACCATCAGTATTTTAATAAATCTTTCATGCACTTTCAAGTTTTTGCAATTCTATGAATTCAATTGGTTTGAGGAGAGAATTACTAGTAAATAATAGTGTATCCTATATTTTTTATATGCATAAAGTTAGAATTGCTGAGAAATATCATTAATTTGTGTTTTCGTCTGAAGGAGCAGCGACAGTGCGGATCGGAATGCCATCTCAAATGGAGTCATGTCTCATCTTTCACTACAATCTCAAGATGTACGAAACAGAAGCGGACATCTTTGACGGAGTGAGTTTGAAGAGGTTTGTGATGCAGAGCGTGACACCGCCCGTTGTGTCATTTCGTGTTCACGCTCCCTCGGCCGGTGCATTCCTTCTTGACGTGTTCGCCAATGCCGTCACCCCAAGAGAATACCTCACAGGAGAACCCATGAAGTTCAAATCCGTCTGTAAGGTAAGGATCAATTCCAATCACAAAACTACCACAAAACTTGAGTCTTATGGCATTTCAGAAATTCAGATTGATCTTATTCAGTGTCTTTCTTAAGTGAAATAAAAAACATGAGAGACTGAGTGAGATTAACTCGAATGAATTAAATATAATTAATTAAGTAAAAGCATTAATGTTAAAAAAATGCTAGTTCCACCTTGTCCTCTCCTCAAGTCTGATGTTTTAGGTTGCTAATTAAAGTTGAATTTTAGGTGAAGATTGAATGTGCGAATTTGTCAACGGTGATGGTTCCCCTTCCGGATTGTGCTTCCGGTGAATGGGGTCCAGCAAAAGCGACAAGGCTCTTCGGCCTCGTTCCCATCTCCCATCCAGATCCCTTGATCTTTGCAGGAAAGGAACTCACTATTGAATTCAGAATGTCAAGGCCCCTCACAGACTTCATGGCCACCCTCCATAAGAATGGAACGGACGAAAAGAAACTTGCCAAGTAAGAATTTTTAAAATTGTTGTTTACTTAATCAAACTATAACATTATTTTTTACTTTTCATTAAAATTTCTTTAATGAACGTTTTAAATGGCAGGTACGCAAGTCAAACTATACGAAATGACGAGGTGACATTCGTGATTTCATTCCCTGAAGAAGGCCAATACGGTTTGGACATTTACACGAGGGAAATTGACAGCACGGAATCTTCTTCTGGAGGAAGTGGAAAGCAACTTTTGACTCACTGCTGTAAATACTTAATCAACTCTTCGAAAAAGAATTCTGTATAAATTAATCCTGCCTGACCTTTTTTACCTTTTTTTTATTTGCGTGACATTTTTATGAAACATTTCGTTAAATCATTTTGTTAGCTTTTTGTTAAATATACCTTATATAAGTAGATAGAACAACATTAAAAATATTAAAACAGCATATTAAAAATGAAACTATTAATTAAAATCTTTCAATATAAATACTTTTATGCATTATCCTTGTCCATAATCTCAAAGTTCAAAGTTGGAAGATTGAGCTAATTGCATAATCTTACTCTAACTTACCTAAATATTTTTTTTCAATTTGTCGAATCCTTATTGAACAAAGTGTAACGCGAATGTATTATTAATCAATATCTTTAATGACAATAATGATAATTAAGTATATTAGGTATTATGGATATAATAATGTTCATATGCAATATTTTAACTAAATATTTAGTGATTGTCAATCAGATCATTATTATAATCAATAACAATCAATATTGTGACAAGACAAAGAGAATGAGCAATTTTGAAGATATTATCCGACATGCTTTAACATTTAAATATTATTTAATACCTAGTTAATTGTTCAATTTTGTCCCAACGTGTTTATAATTGTTATCAAAACCATTTTTATATTAAAATCACACAAATTCGTGTTTAATTAGATTATTTTATGAGTGTCTAAACCTTGAAGTTGTTTCATTATTATTTTAGTGTGCCCTATAAAATATTTTTTTAATTTTTCAAAAAAATTTCACGAAACGGTTAAAAATTAGGCAGATCTGCATTAGTTTAAAAGATGAAATGAATGAATTTTCATTTCTAAATACTCTGTGAAATCTGTGAAATATAAATACATAAAATTGAATGGTCTAATAAGTCTAATACCAAAAAGTAAGTCTAAATAAATATCATAATAATATAGTCAATCAAGTTCTTACAAAAATATGAGAAAATAATGACTGTATGCCGTTCTAATCTATTCGTAAGATGATTTTGAATAAACAAATATAAAACTCTTTTACGAGTTGGTCCCATAATTATTCAATAATTCAACAACGCTTGTTGTTATTAAAGATTGATCATATTAAATATTAATAATATTTATCATGCAGGGATAAATTCAATCATAATTTTGTGATATAGATTCATGATGTTTATAGGCCCTGGGGTATAATCTATATACTCAATTTATATAATATACATAAAACATCTTGATCATAATTTATATTAGCTTATATATAGGTATCCAAAATTACTGTCTCCTCTTATGCAAAGTAGGTAGGTATTAAATTATGTTTAGATGTGAAGATGTGCACGCATTGAATTGTCGTTTGAAAAAATAAAGCTAAAAAATGAATGACCGTCAAAATCTTTGGTTTAACTTTGATTCGTACTTTCAATTAAAACACATTCCTATCGAAAGAACCGAAGGACATGCACAAGTATTAAGAATTGATATATTATGCATACTTTATATAGCCTAGTCCAAAGAAATACAAAAAAAAGAATTTATACTTTGCAATTTATATTGTACAATTGATGCTCAAAACTCAAAGCCTCATATAAAAAGCAAGTCTTGGTATATATTTATATAATTTTCACGTGTGCGTATAACATTCACATTACACTTAAGATCAATGCAATTATTTAATATTCATAGAATCAGGTATTAAAAGTACTTTCCATTAGGTTTAGCTTGATCTTTCTGTCTTTTTTCGTCCTTTACAAAAAATACCTCGTCTTCTCTGTGATGCGAGGAAGAACATATCTTACATGTGAAAATTGACCATTAATGATAATTATTTACTTATAGTATAATATACCTACTGTAGTATATATAAGGTTATAAGACTTTTATAAGAGTTGATTCAATTGACTTGATATATAGCAAAAGTTTTTTAAGCTCCTCTATTACCCCAATAAACCATTGTTGAAGATTCTTTTCTTGTATGCGCAGGATAAAGAATCTTCATTAAGTATATCGTGTGTAACTAGTTCCATTTAATGTGTTTTACTTTTATTCGTTTCATTTTGTCAAAATGGATTTTAAAACATTTGTGAATTTCTTTTTAATCCTCATTATTTATGAAGGCCATTTAGTTTTGTGTAAGAATTGTCCATCAGTTTTATCATACCCAGAATTTAAAGATAAAAATCCTGAGGTTTGCATTGCTTCCTTTTACTAACCATCTCTGACAAATAATAATTTTTATGAATATTATGAATATCCCTCATTTAGATTGTATGGAACTTACCTAATTAATTATTTTTCATGTAATTTACAAGTAAAACGAATAAATTTTCTACTAATACCTATTGGAAATAAGCATTTCTTATCTTTTTCAGTCAATGAGCTTTTACTGCTCTCATGGGCACAAGAAGATCAATTGTTCGGAACAAATGCCGCCTGGATCAAGATTTTATTATAGATGCGAAGTTTACTATAATAACATCGTTGTGAACCTCAATGATGCACCGTACAGTAATAAGTACTTAACTTGTGAATCAGATGGTTCTTGGAATTCAGTTAATGATTTTTTGCATAGATTTAACTGTCAAATTGGTAACTATTCATTTTCACCTGTTCTCTCACTTTTCTCAATATCAGTATGTATAATGACAATTTTTTGTTAAAGTAGCAATTGACTATAAATTCAAACTATTGATCCTTTTGCATCAGAGTGTGGAAAAGCCCTCAAAGTTGAACAGCAAAGTTATATAGCAGGAGGGATAGCAGCGAAAGGTTCGGAATTTCCTTGGTATGCTGCGATATATAAAAAAGATCGCCAAAAGGAAGATTACACTTGTATCTGTGGAGGAACATTAATTCAAAGCTTAGGATCCTTCGGAATCATGTAATTTAAACAATTTTAATTTATTAGAAATTCCTGCTCCATTCTATGCTCAATATAAATATTCTAAGCACAATATAAACATACATTTAAAATGAGATTAAAATAGTAAGTAAATGCTTTATAATATTATTTACTTGATTATTTACATAATTCTTTCCACTTTTTAAATTAGAACAGCAGCTCATTGTGTCACATATCATTTAAAAGCAAATGTGGCGGAAACTCGCGATATTCAAGATTACAAAATTGTTCTTGGAACAGTTTTTAATAATTTTACTGTGAATGAAAACGAACCTAACGCTCAAATTTTTAACGTACTAAAAACATTTATTTATTTACTCGAAGAACTTTTTCGAATATTTAATAATTGTTATATTATAATATTTTTCCTTAATTCAAATTTTTTTCGTAAAGGTTCGAAATGTTATAGTCAAAGAGGAATTCAATATATTACGACTCGATTCTGATATAGCATTGATCCAACTTGATAGAAAAGTACAATTATCAGATTATGTTCGTCCAGCATGTTTTAGCAGTTTACACGGACTGTCTGAACAAATGAAAGGAACGGTCGGTGAGAAATAAGAATTCGCCATTGATATTATAGGATTTTCTATATGTTATTACAACGAATAAAATTTTCAGATTGCTGGATTCGGCTTGGTTGAGGAAAATGGAAAGAGTGCAACCGAACTTCGAAAGGTTTTTTAACTAAATATTATGAGATACCTTTTATATTAAGCACGTTAATAAATTATTTTTCATACTAAACATATTATTTTACAGGTTGAACTATCAACAGTTCCAAAACATTATTGTAATGATGGGACTTTCAAGCCAACCGTTACTCAAAAATGCGTTGGAGGACCGGATGGTAATCTTGTTAATATTGAATAGAAAATAATACATACTAAGGGAGTATCTTGTACATAAATTATAAAGAAATTCATTTTAATGTTAATTTTCAATTTGTGTTTATTGTTATTCTTAAGAGCGAAAAAAAATCTGTATAGGAGATTCTGGATCTGGAATGATTTTTTATAATGAAATTTTAGATTCTCATTTTATAAAGGTAAATTAAATTATAGGTAAAAAGGTAAACGGCTTTAGATTTACAGTATTTAGATTTAGTTTAGTATATGTATAAGTGATTTAAATCAACAGTTTTAGTTTAGATTGGTTACATAGTTAATGTTTATGGCCTGTACATAATAAAGTACTTGATACTGTCATGCTTTCATACAGAATCTTTATTTTGCTAATACATAAATGAATTAAAACCTAATCAATTAATAAACTCTCAGGCTATTGTATCAGGAGGAAAGAAAGGATCAAAATGCAGTTCTTACACAGTTTTCACTGCAGTTTATACTTATATCTCTTGGATTCAAGACCAACTCAAATTATTCATTGAAGTAAAATTTCATGTTGCGGTAATAAAATATATTATATAACATATTTATCATTACGTTAATTGATATTTATCCTAAGTATTAGTTAATTTTAAACATTATTCAACGGAATAGACAGAAACAAAACCGCAAAATCCCACAATTATAACAAAACCGCCAAATCTTACTATAACGAAAAAACCAGTTCCACCACCAATACCGCCAAATCCCACACCAAATATATCGAAACCGCAAAAAACAGTTCCACCGCCGATATTTCCAGGCAAGACAGAATGTGGTGTCAGTTATGCAGAAACAAGTTCATCACTAAGATGGCCATGGATGGTATACAATTAATTATTTTTCACAGAAGGATTTTCTAACTACTTAAATATAAAAATATATAAATAAAATTAGTTTATTATAAATTATAGCTCGGAATTAAATACAAGAATTCTCAAAGGGAGCAATTTAAATGCACTGCTGTTCTCTTGAATGAAAATTGGGCCATAACGTCTGCAAATTGTGTTAACTGGTCGGTCCGGTAAAATTATATTTAATTAAAGATTAATTTACTATTCTGTTTTCACATTGATAGGGATTTGGAACAAATTTTCATCAAGTTCGGAACCTCAAACTTAAAGGGACAAGATGTGAAGAGCGTCGGAGTTCAAAAGGTCGTTATTCATCCAATGTTTCAAAATCCCGTGGCTCCTAATTTTACTCGCAATGAATACAATGTGGCTCTTGTGAAATTCAAGAGATCGATGATCTTTTCATATAAACTTCTTCCAATTTGTTTTCCGCAAATGGATGAAACGATTGTTGGGAATGTTCCGTCTATTATCACTACATGGGATCTCAAACAAGGTTCTTTTATATGATAATTTCTATACTTATACTTTCCATTGAATAAACTATAGAGAAATATAATGTACAAAAATGTATATTATTATTTATTGATTAAATTTTAAACTAAAAGGGACTTTGAATGAGATTGAATCCAAAGTGTTTCCTTTTACTCGCTGCCAAGAACATTTTTCATCTAAACGTCCTTACACGGAAGTCTCAGCTTGCACTTCTATTGCCTTTGAAAATGGGATCTGCAACGTATGACTTACATTTTTAATTGAATTAAGGCTTATGATCTGGTATTATTTTCTATTAATATTATTTAATTTAAATAGACCGACGGTGGAAGTCCAATGATGATGTTGAACAATTCGACGCAAAGATACGAGCTTGCTGGAATTCTCTCTACTTATGATCGTTGTTCATTTTGGGCCTTAACAGTTTTCACGAAAACTTTTCCTATTTTGAACTGGATACACGAGCACATTTATAGTTAAAATATTTATGTATTCGTTGACATCAAATAAAAGGGCAATAAAATGAATGTTCATCGTAAACTCTCTAAATTTTTATCCTTATTTGAAAATATATTAGGTAGCCTTTAAAGGAAGGATTAATTTACATTCTAATGGAGCAAAAAAAGCCAAACATTATGTATTTTCCATATGTGTGGTTAAATTTCACATTATGAATATTAAAATGAAATGAAAAGAATAATAGAATCAGTGAACACGTTGGTTGATAAAATAAGATTTACTTTGGTTGGGTTCAAGAAAGATATTTATAAGTTAGAGTTCAAGATACCAGAAGTTAAACATTTGAGATAATGATATTATGCTTTATTACGTTCAAATTATAAGTATTTTCTTCTTATGAATTTAAAATAACAAACTTTTAATTATACATTCCCCATATCATCAAATGTTAAACCAGCATATATTATAAACAAGTGAGATAACAGGCAAAATGATACACAGTGTTAATTTCTATCAGTTCACTCATAAGTTTTTCCTGGGATGATGTGTTAAAACACCACAGTTTGGGATCTAACTTAATTATACAATTCATGAAACGTGTCAATTATGTTAGCAAAATTTATATTTCAAATTGGATTTATAACATCATCAGTTATTTCCTCAGTTAATGGGAGCGAAAGAAGTTTTAAAATTGATTACAACCGGAGCGTATTTTTGAAAGATGGAGAACCTTTCAGATATATCTCGGGATCCATTCATTATTTTAGACTAGTAGAAGACTATTGGGATGATGTTCTCAATAAATTTAAACTTGCTGGCCTCAATGCTCTCACAACGTATAATGCCTTAATCAATTTAACTATGATTTAAATTAATCATTTTTAAATTTTAAATTGTATCGTAAATATAAGTAAAAAAAAAACGCCAATTGTTTATATCTTCAAGGTACGTTGAATGGGCGTCTCATCAACCTGGCTCAGAAGAGAATTTCAATTTCTCCGGAAATCTCAATCTGTTCAAATTTCTTCAATTGGCACAAATGAATGATCTTTTAGTTATCTTACGACCTGGACCTTTTATTGACGCTGAGCGCGACATGGTAAGCAAAATATTGGAAATGTTAAAAGTAATTTTCAATTTTTGACCATTTGTAATATTTTTATTAATATTTTTAAGGTATGGATTTAATGATGCATAAAATGAATTTAATTATGCATATAAAACAAATTTATTTTCGTATAAAGAAAACTTTTAAAAAAATGATTTATTGATGCTTAAAAAAGAATAATTATAGCAATAATGTATTTTATCAAAATTTATATGCATTGTTATAAATTAGAATATAATTAACAAATAACAGTATAATCTATGAAATAAAAGTTACTTTAAGTAATATTATTAAAATCAATGAAGTTTGATATTAAAAATTAATGACATTATTAGGAGTATTGGCAAACTTTTTATAATTGACGCATTTTGGATTTCTTTCTTCCGACCATCCCGAAATTAATGAATTCATCCCTTGTAAACTGACCAATAGGTAATTTAACTCTGAATGTCCCTTTGTTTTTGATCCATTTATTGGTAGCTTCAATCCCATAATTCGTTGTAGGATAACCGAAACAATTTCCAATGTACCATCCATTATTCATATCAATCCAATTCGCCTTAAAATAATCAATGAATGGTTTAGCTTCTTTAGTGGATTGCCACTTAGTTATCCATAACACTACGGCAGTTTTAAAAATTTGAGTTGATTGGGAAAAATGCAAAAATTCCAATGCCACTCCTCAATTTTAACCTAATAAGAGCAAATCTGCTATTAAAATTTTCGGTTTATTTATAATCAATAAGATTTTCAATGCGCGTATTAATTGACATGAAAAAGAATTTGAAATATTTGGTAGTTTCATTTTTCATGATTCTGATAGCACAAGGATGAAAGTGACGATCCTTGCCTGAGCATCCAATAAGAAATACAGGAAGACCATGCCACATTAATTTATAAGTAGCTTCACAATAAACAAGACACTTTCACTTAATAACACTAACAATCTTAGAAATGATACCACGACGTTTTTCTCACAAAGCTATGTTAATTTGATAATTTAGAACAAAAGGATGATCTAAATTTTCTGGAAGATCACTTATTTATTTTAAAAAAAATCTTCCAAATCATCATAAATAAACGATGAAGAGCCAAATCGTTTCTTTTTATATTGAACGAGGTAATTTTTAAATTGAACAAGCTTAATTTCTTTACCTAAGCCATGAATGAGTGCATTAACGTTATCAGGAATTCCTCATTCAATTTCATCATTATGAACATGATCTTCGATTGATGAAACATTGAAACATCTTCGTTTATCGTTGAGTTCAAGATAACAGGGAGAATTACAAGTTTTTATTCTACAGGTGTAATAAATTTTATCTCCATTTTTTTATTCTAATTTATGAATGAATCTCCATGTTTTACTTTCTTTAATAAAGATCTTTACAAGTTGTAAATTCTCAAACTTTTTTGTGAATTCAAATTTTTCGTTTTACGCATTTAAATTTTGTGATTCTCTAGTAATTCTTCATTCGAAGATTCAACAAACTCTAATTCCTCACTTGAAATCCCAAAGGAATTTTCTTCCTCCATTCTAATTGTTTTACTTTTTTAATTTAATTTGATCACAAAATAAAACGCGTCGTCCTGTTCAAAGAACATTAAAAACAATGCGAGGGTTTACAGTTTTATTTTGGGAAAAGGAAACGATCAAATCTTTCACAGAGATAACATTTAACAACACATGTAGAAATAATTCTTTTATGTGTAAAAAATAATATACTTTTATGCATTATTAAATCCTTTTAAAGAATTTTTTGTGCGATAATTAATTTATTTATATGCAAGATTAAATTTATTTTTATGCAGCAGTAAAATTATTCCTATTTTTAATATAGGGCGGTTTGCCACCGTGGCTTCTTTGGCAAAAACCTGGAATTAAAATTCGTTCAAAGGACTTGGGTCTCATTTTAATTTAATTTAACAATTATAATAACTAAACTTTTAAACAATTTTGAGTTTTATGTACTTCTTAATTCTACCTTTCTTATCTGTAGAATACGTTTATTTTGTTTCCCGTTGGTTCGACCATCTTTTGCCAAAATTAAAGCCATATTTATATTCAAATGGAGGTCCAATCATTATGATCCAAGTGGAGAACGAATATGGAAGTTTCAGTTGCGATAAAGAATATCCAATCTTTCTCCGAGATCTCATTAAGTAAGAGATGAAACGAAAAGGATGCTAAACTATATTTATAAATCTTTCTCAAACGAAATACAATACAATATTTATCTTGCATTGTTTGCAGATTTCATTTGGGGAATGAAACAGTTTTGTTTACAACAGGTAAGAATTTGTCGAATTCGATATAATTGTAGGTGTCTGGCAAACAATGAGCATTTGCCATGTTGAAATATCATTTAAAATGAAAATTATTATTTTATTAATTTATTAGACGGTGCAGGAGAATCTTATGTAAAATGTGGATCTGTACCTGACGTTTATCCAACGGTACTCATTTATGATATTCACATTTATTTATTTAATATTAGTTCTGTTAAATTAGATATTTTTTTCACTAATAATTTTCATTTTAGGTTGATTTTGGTCCTGGTACGTAAAAATCATCATATAATTTTATTTTCAATTGAGAAATATTTCGTTTAAAATAACAGGAACGTTGGAAAGTATCAAAGGAGCATTTTCGGTCCAAAGAAAATTTGCTCCCAAAGGACCTTTGGTCAATTCAGAGTTCTATCCAGGTTGGTTGGACCATTGGCAAAGTCCGCACTCGAAAACATCAAGCAAAAACGTTGCTAATGCTTTGGATAATATTTTATCAATGGGAGCTAACGTCAATTTCTACATGTTTTATGGAGGAACCTCTTGTGAGTTTAAAAATTTCTCTTTATATTTATTTTTTATCATAATCATTCAGTATTTAAATGAATTCAACTAATTTTCATTTTTAACTATATAATAGTTGGACTACGCGCTGGTTCTAATTTAGATGGGGTAAAAATAATTTATAGTAATTCTCCATGAATAAATTAAATGGATTATATATTAAATCGTCAATTTTGTTGTTTTTAGTCAAGGTTTGATCCTTGTCCAACATCTTATGACTATGATGCACCTATTAATGAAGCTAGAGACGCTACAGACAAATACTTTGCAATTAAAGATATAATCTCACGTGTATGTAAATTCTACAACAAATACTCTCGTTTGTATTAAACATATATTTAATCTTTTAATTGATGCTTAATATTCATTGCAGTATAATGTAGTTCCACAAGAAGATCCTAAAAAGTCATTCAAGGGGAATTACGGAAAAGTTCATATGGCTCCTTATGCTCACATTTTCAATGACAAATTCCTTGATTTCATTGCAAAAGGAAAAGTTCAAGCGTAAAAATCTACTTTTAAAAATCAAATAAAAAACTTATAGATTTTATTGGTTCAATTTTTGAATTTACTTTAACATCTGATTTTCTAACTAGTGAGAATCCCATGTCGTTTGAAGAACTTAAAGTTGGTTCCGGTTTTGTCTTGTATTCAAAAAGCATTGATTTTTTACCTTCTGATCCTGTGCTTTTGACTCTTAACGAATTAAAAGATAGAGCCTATGTCTATGTCGACCATGTACTTACATAACATTTAATTTGACCACGGCCCGGCAATTTCATAATTAGAAATCCTTATTCGGGACCAAAAAGTATTTCTTGTTATGTTATTAGGTAGCCCCGAATGAGCATTTACGAGCATTTATGACCGGGCCGTGGTTAAATTAAATGAAAGATGCTTTAATAAGCTCATAATTAATACTCATTAAGTCAACTTAAACATGTTCTTATATTATGGTCTATAATATCCTATAATGATACACTAATTATTAAGTATATTTCATATCAGATAGAGGTATACCAATATCTTGAACTTGAATATTTTGAAATTTAACAGGAATTGAGTGGTGTGCTATCGCGTCAACAAAATATTTACTCAATACCTCTTTTCATTCAAAAAGGACAAACGTTGAATGTTCTTGTAGAGAACCAAGGAAGGCCCTGCTATGGAGCTAATATTGGTGAAAGCAAAGTATATTAAATAAAATAATAATTAGTAGTATGCCATTAAATGCCTGGTTAGTATTTAATCCATGTCTCAATAAATGTCGTTCTTATTTTTTGTTAATGATATAATTTTGATTATCTTCCAATGAAAGGGAACCGGCGTAAACGTTACATTGGGAGAACAAATACTTCGCAATTGGACAATGTACAAAATTGGAGATTTTGATGGGAAAAGTTTGCAAAAGTTTTCAACAACTCTTTCAAAAAGTAAAATACAAAGGAAAAGTGGAGTTTTCTTCATTGGGAACATTTCATTACCTAAAGGAAACTATTCAATTTTGGACACATTCATCAAGTTTGATGGATGGAGAAAGGTTATTTATCAATATTAATTTTTAAAACTTATTGTGACAAACTTATTCGACAAAGTCAATAATGAAACAATAAAAAATATAATAGGGAATGATATGGGTTAACGGCTTTAATCTTGGAAGATATTGGCCAATAGCTGGTCCACAAGAAACTTTGTATCTTCCTGGCCCTTTGCTTGTCAAAGCGCCGCTAACCAACACGATCATCATATTTGAACTTGAGGGAATTCCATCGGGATGCATCAATCGAAATAATCCGGACCAATGCGCGATTACAATGATAGACACAGCTATGATTGATGGCCCAACCCCTTATAACAAAATGCTAAAACAGTTTAAGCCTCATTCTCAAGATACAAATTATTTTAATGAAGTTACAACAAACTTTTAATAATCTAATCTAGTGTGTTATAATTTCAACTTAACAATAAAAAATAATCTATGTTATAGCTGAATGTTTATTTGATATAAAATTTTAATAAACCTTTATTATTAATTATTAGTTATTTTCATATTTAATTAGGCGCGCAAAAAGCGCTCGCCTAAAAAGCACTCTGATTATGTGGATCGAAAAACAATTTACAAATTTATACAAATAATGTTAGTTTGAAATCTTTTGATTATACCTACTTCATAAAATTGTTCAATAAACTTTAGCATACTAGCACACATCATAAGTTTTCAAATAAAAAAGTAAATTGTTTCTTCACTAGCGAGTAAATAAACATGAAAGTAATGATTATTTATGAGGCTTCTATTATAATTCTCTAGTTTAACGACGTTTAAGAATTACACGAATCGTCAAAGTCTTTTTAATAAAAGGAGTTGGGCGATTGCGAGCCAAAGTTTCACCTTTATTATAAATTATAAACACTTTGTATGTCTTGGTGTCCACATGTGATGTTAAAAGGCGAGGAAATTCGAGTCAGGTCAAATGTGTACATAAACCATTGAATGCGAGTTAAATAAAGTTAAGACTTTTGTGTATTTTCTTTGTGCTGGAGCTCCGCCCAATTCTCCCTCGCTTACACATTAAGGAATAACATGATGCTTCTGAGAGTGAAGAAAAGAAAGGTGAAATTCAGCTCTTGAATAATTAATTCCCCCTTTTAAAAAGGAGAGATGGGGAAGTGAGGAGTAGAATGTGTCATGTCACTCTTCGTTGTCAATCTGATGGGTGGAGAATACAGGTGGCCATTACACGACACTTTCCCCCAACACACCACACAAAAAACGTTCTTTTCCCTTCGACTCCCTCAGAGTTAACTCCTGCTTTCTCCTATCACCGTTCACGACTTTCTCTAATTAAGCTTCTCATTTCATCAATACCTTCTTTCTTGGATAACCCTCAATATGGGTAATTACTTAAATAAAAGAATAGAAATAAAATAATTATTATTTATTAAATAATTTAGTTAAAAAATAAGAATTTGGGTATCCATTTAATTAATTCTTTTGATTTTAAATATTAATTACCATTCATAAAAATTGTATTAGTACAGACGTAAACAAAATTGTATTTATGTATTTTTATAATTATTTCTGAAGGACGGACACTTCCTGTTCCCGTTCCCTGTAGAGTCTGCGGTGACAGATCTTACGGGAAACATTATGGTGTTTACTGTTGCGACGGCTGCTCTTGCTTTTTTAAGCGGTCCATCAGAAAAAATATCTTTTATACATGCATTGGTCAGTTAAAATAATTTATTTATTAACTGCAGACCATTTTTTCAAACTATAAATCTTATGTTAAAACTTACAATTAGCTATATAAAAGTTTAATTTTTGATTAAGTAGAAAATTCGGCTTTTGATCATTTGGACATTAAAGTTAAATTTGGTTTTGCTAAATAAAACAGGTGGGAGTGGAAGTTGTGTGATTGACAAGAATCGTCGTAACTGGTGTCCTGGCTGTCGACTCAAAAGATGCCTTGAAGTGGAAATGAACAGAAATGGTGAACATATGAATTCAATGTCTTTGATTGACGAGGATGAGAGTTAAGAACCACCAACAATCGTTATTGGTGAACCAAACTCATGTATTAATTATGAAATGACATTTGGGGGCGAGTAGGCGTGTCAAATTGGGTAAATAACTCATGTGGACGAGCATGAAAGGCTTTTGAACACTAAACCACCCAGAACTTCCACTTTATTAAATATTCACATCATTTTTATCTCCTTTTTAAACCCTCCACCATTGTACTTGTGTGCTTCGAAAGATATACTTTTTTAGCCCATTATATCCGGTATATTCAAGAGCCCTTGTTTTGATTCACTTGACACTCACTCGAGGAATCCATTAATTCACTTCATTTTCTCCATTTGTCAGTCGTGCTAATTTTTAGTTCTTAAGTCTTAAAGCCCCTTTAGCTCTTTCTTAACGTTTGATGTTGCATTTGCTCTGTAGTACAAAAGTTTTTTGGTTTTCATGAATGTGCATATGATTCTGTATTGAATTATTAAAGCATCAAATGTTCCGTGGAAGTTTTTGATTCCCCTCGGTTGCCTTCGCATGATTTATTAAGGAGAGCAGAGGAGAAATGGAAAACAAATGACTGTTGAAGTCCTTAAACACTTTCATGCTTTTAAGACTTTTAACCATTTGTTCGTGTTGTGTCATTTAAGTCATTGATTACCAAAGACATACAATCATATAATGCATATTTACACATTTGTAAAGTAGTGTAAGTAAACACTAATTTCTATACCTGCCCTTATTTACCCTTTAATTTACTCTACAACTTTTTTATTCTAATACTTTATTCTTATATTTTACACACATAAACTTTAGTATAATATAGTTGCAGGTGCTTTTTGTACTACATGTTCATAAAATATTAGTAAAAATACATAAATGTCAAATGTTTAAAGAACCCGAAGACAATAAAATTACTAAAACGTAATGGATTTTGGGTTACATCAGCAAGTCATTTATATAATAAATTAAAAAATAATGAAAAGAAAAGTCAAAGAAAGCATTTTTGTTTTTAAGCCGTCCAGGAGGAAAGAGGACCAAGAAAACGAGTAAACAAAATAAAACCTCATTTGACAAGTATTCCATTAGTCCAATCAGCAGACAAGAGGGATTTCCCAATTAAATTCCCTAATGAGAATCATCCAAATGTTGATGGGACGAGAAGGAAGATGAAAAGTGAAGGAGAATCAAATGGAGTGACTACAATGTGGCCTTTCTTGCCTTTCTCACCTTTCTTTGCTCTGCCACCAATTGTGAATCTTTCGGCTCATTGGGAGCAATGGAATGGATTACAAGGTGTGTTTTATGATCACATTCTATTAATATTGAATACAATAATATGTGATTAGCTATGTAATAATTATATAAATATATAATATAAGAATATGGATTATTTTCATTTTTTTTAGGAAACATTAGCTTGAACTTGCTGATCTTGAGTATCAAACATGCTCGATGTCATCCGCCGTTTGCCTTCTTAAGAAAACAAGTCCAAAATGAAATTCTGTCCAGAGTTTGGCATCAACTCCTGGCCCTTCACTTTTTCACCATTTGGTCATTATCTCCTGGAGCTCCGTCCATCTTATATGGGAAGAGCGACAATAGAGAAATCAAGTAAAATGATGCAAATTAAATTAATAATACAAGTTAATCTTTAATGTCTAGAGATGAAATGGTGTGATTTAAGAAATTATGATTTTTTAAAAGATCCTATATACAATTGGCTTGCAAAATAAGTCAGCAATTCCGCTTGACTCCTATTGAAGTTGCTTTTATTGAAACATTGATTCTGTTGCAGGACTCGGGTAAATAACCAATTTTTATATTTTAAATGATATTGACATTGATTTTTCATTTAATAAGATGATTAAAATATAAATAGATTACGGAAAAGCAAACGAGGATATCAAAATACTAAATGAAAAAGCGCTGATAACATTCAGCTTGTACTTATCCCAATACTTTCCAACTGAACCTGCAAGATTTGGAAATGCCATCCTGATAATGAAGCTTCTCAAAGCATGTGAAAATGAAATTCAATTCTCACAAAATCTCACAAAACAAGTAGTAAAATTTGTTATTGATAGCTTTTAGATCATATTTATTTATGTTTTCATTGCAAATCGCTGTAATTTGCCCCAACATCATTTCTTATAATTTAAATTCTTTTAATAAATAAAAATCACTGTGTAGAAAGAAGTAGATGTCTGTAGCAACTCTATTTGAGGGTTGTAAGATCAATTAATTTACTTTTCTTGTTTATTCTATAATTTCTTACCCGCCCATCCCTTTTCACCCGTGTCCAACATATCCTATCCTATCAATATCCTACCAAACCATATCCATGCCCTACCATCCAATACCATTAAAAGTTAAATACATCTTAAAGTAAAATTACCATATTATGAATGATACAAATAAAAGATTTTTAGTGCTACATTAAAATTAATTTTTTGATTTTATACATTATAATATTGTCCCTATTGTTTTTTTATTTTTTTATTATACACTAACAATAAAGACAAAGACCGTCAATTTAAATTAAATAAAATAAATTATTCATTCATTTTCATCATGCCTATTAAAAAGAAAGAAATTGATGCTAGCTGGCCATTCAAAATTAGTATTGATTGTGAGATTTCAATTTTGATCATCATGAACGATTAATAAACTTTGAAACCTATTATAGTAGTTTGATTATATGTCATGCGATATTTATGCAATGTTTAACTAATTACATAGTAAGAAAAAGTGCTCAACCAAGAATCGCATTTGGAAGCGGCGAGGCCCGAAAATGTTACCCAGAGTTCAAAGGGAATTCCAAGTTTGGAACTCTAGAGTCTTTCGCGAGTGACTCCCCGAGTCCCAGATACTACCCACTGCCACTCGGAGTGAACAAGCCAATAAGTACTCGTGGATATGGCATTGATCATCTTTCCTCAGAAAGGTGGCCATTAAGACGAGATCAAGCATATAACATGAATCCAGGTCCTCCAGATTATCAGTCACAAATTGCTTACAATCTTCTCACCTCTCGCTTCTTGGACTTTTCTGACCCAAGAATCGCCGAGCAATGCATCATTGCTTTCAACGGTCATAAAAGCGTCAATCGCTTTGGACTTAAAAAATCCCTCAAAACGCCTGGGTAAAAATGACAAAATTGCTAAATAACAATTAACATTATTAACATCAACATTCAAATTAACTAATGTAGTAAGTAGGGATATTATTATTTTACAAATACTAGACTAGGTATTGTCTAATAAATTATATTATCAATAATTATTTATTACAATTATTAGATTAAATATTTTAATTATTACCTATTAACTAATTATTAATTTGTTTTCTCATTAAAACCAATAAAGACCCGGTTCGTACAATTGGGAAAATACTTTATGTAAAGACGTGAAGCGACAAGAAAGTTTCGGTGGCCGAAGACTCGTTTGTCCAACCACCAAAGTCATTTGCACCATTGACGAGAAGGAATTTTGCCATGGTTGTGGAAAGAGTCAACAATTTGATTATTATCGAACTCGCATGAAGGTCCCGTCCCCTTTTGTTCCTCCGCCTCAAGATGGGAAACCCAAGATCATCAAATACCTGGTTCTTTGTCGAAAATGCTACTGCAAGGCCAAGAGAAATCCCGCATGGCCCCAAAAGACGTTAGAAACATTTGAGAAAGCCCGAAATTGCTCTTTTATGCACGAACATAATGGGATGGACAATGCTTCCATAAACAAAACCACCTGCGAGCGCGTGGAGAAGTTGAAGCGGAAGGAAGTCGTGGTGAGTAAATATTTTCCAGACTACTGCGAGCGAGTTTACACGAACCAAGTCGTGGACGATGACAAAGAACTCATCCCTATGCTTTTATCTATGTTAAAATGACTTTAAATTAATCCTGTAATTAATAGAAATATCACATTTAAAAAAATTAACGAAAAGTAATTTATTAAAAAATCTAAATGAATGAATTAGCCTGAATTAACCCAAAGGCAATGATTTGATTTCACATATAATCATATAAGGATACAAGTTGATTGAGAAAAAATTACCTACTTAATAGCAGTATAATCATTTTATGAGATTGGTTAATGATAAATTGGTAAATTCCAATAAATTGATCAACAAACGTTCAAGAACGCTAAGGAGAAGCCGATTCTAAACACTGAACTTTCCATATCCCGCTAAGAATTAACAAAGCACTTCCTTTTCCTCTTCGTTTTCCCTCTCACAAATTCTTAATTCTCATTTAATTCATCATTCAGGTAATTGTTTACTGAATTAATTCAAATGACTATATCTTATTAGATTGGTTAAAGTGTGGCATTCCTAATGAGAAATATATTTTTAGATGATGATCATTTTCCTCAATGGGAGTTCAAGGATTGTGGGATATTTTGGATCGTGCTGGACGACCTGTGAAAATTGAATCATTGAAAGGAAAAACTCTCGCTGTTGGTGAGTTCTTTTCTTGAATTTATTTTTAATTTAAGCTTCCTTTATCCAAACTCTACTTTATTTAATCAAGAATCAAAGTTATTTAACAAGTCTTGTACAATTAGAGTTAGAGCCGTTCATTCAAATTATTATAGACCTCAGTTTTTCGATAGTCATTTTATTTATTTCCTAAATTATTTATGTTAATCAAATAAGATAATTGTGATTGTGAACCGCTTTCCCTCTATTTAATCCTCCGATTCACTTTTATTTCTCTAAATATTTAACAGAGAATTGAGTCCCGGATAGGATTCGCGTATTTCTTCTTTTAAAAAAGGTCGGTACATTTTCAATACAAAATACTGAATAATTTACGTTTACGGACGGAACCCACCAAGGACACTTTTCATGTTTTCTTACTAAATCAATAGTGGAGATCACGAATCTGATGATTATTAATGATGCAAAATTATAATTAATTCAAACCTAACCTAACATAATAGAAATATATTAATAGCAATTTAATAAAGTGACAATGAATAAACTTACAGAAACTCTCTCTCACGAAACCAATAGAAGTGATAAGAGAATTTAACTAACTGTATCTCATTAATTATAATTTTGCATCACTAAAAACGTCAGATTCGTGATCTCCACTATCGATTTAGAAAGAACATAACAAGTGTCCTTGGCGGGTTCCCCCCTGTAAACGTAAATTGAGCCCAAAATACAGCATTAAATAAGAATTTGATTTTTTAATTTTTTTGCATGCGAAATTTTAAAAATTCTTTTCTTGCGATTACGATCAAGAGAATATTGTAATTAAAATCTATAAATTTTGTATTCCAGCCGATAATCTGATTGAGTGTTAGAGGGAAAGCGGTCTCAGGATTCATGTAGTTGAAAGATTGAAATGGAAATTGACTCTGTGTTCCAAAAAGAAGATTCCCTCGAACTCCTCTTCAGCCTCCTCAATAAAGAACTGACCATTAAGTTAACCGACGGCAGAACTCTGATTGGGAATTTCCTTTGTGTGGATCGTGACGCTAACATCATCATTGGATCGGCGGCCGAATACCCAAATGACACATTAATTGGCGAACCCCGAATGCTCGGTTTGGCAATGGTCCCTGGTCGTCACGTCATTTCAATTCAAGTCCGAGCGACACAAATTCCCTCGAAGCTTCTTCCCAAGATTCAAGCAATTGTTTAGATACGCGAACTTAAAGAGTTTTAATTCCCCTTTACGTTCCAATTAACTTTAACTATTATTTAGCTGAGAAGTGGGAATACAAATTAAATTAGTTTAAATTAATTATATGTCTAACACCGCAGTAGCAATGAGTAATTCCCTCACTCATTCCCATCCTCCCACTTCAACCACGACCAATGCAAGTCCACCGATCGGTGATTCCTCTTCAGCTAACGCCCAAGCAAACACCACGAACAATAATGTCCGATTTAAAACTGGCGAAGACGTTGATCCGCTCAAAGAAGAAAGATCTGGTTTAATCAGAGAAGTTGGATGTCAAGCAATTTGGAGTTTGTCATCTTGCAAACCAGGATTTGGCGTTGATCAACTTCGCGACCCCTCATTGGACAATTATTGGCAATCGGACGGTCAATTGCCCCACCTTGTGAACATTCAATTCCGAAGGAAAATGACCGTGAGGGATATCTGCATTTACACGGATTTCAAATTAGATGAGAGTTACACCCCCAGTAAGATTTCCATCCGTTGCGGAACGCATTTCAATGATCTTCAAGAAGTGGAAGTTGTGGAATTCTCTGAGCCAAGCGGTTGGGTCCAAATCAATTTAAAGGACATTCAGGATCGGCCCATTCGAACTTTCATGCTTCAACTCGCCGTGCTGAGTAATCATCAAAATGGACGGGATACTCATCTTCGACAAATTCGAATTCATTCGCCCTTCACTAATCTCCCTGTCGCCGTCTTTCCTGGGAACTACACCTCTGTTTCCTTTGGCCAATTCTCCTGCATTCGCTAGAAAAATTCTAATGTGTGCTTACTTGTCCTAAACCCTTAAATCATCACATTTTGATAGATAATTAATTGATTCATTCATAATATACCTAATTCTAATATCCATTTTGATAAATGCCTATTCAAATTGTAAATTGAAACTTTTATTAGGTATATTAAATAAATTATAAACACATTTAAAGTATGTGCAGTGTACTGTTATAACTTAAGGAGAATGTTAAAACTTTTAAACATTGAATGTAAGTTCAAATTGTGAATTTCTAAATCTACGTGCTAGTAATTAAGTTACAGATTAATTTGGTATAAGTTTTGTGAGCGTTCACAACACCATTTGTTAATTCATCTTAATTGAAAATAAATATTAATACAAATTAAATTATAAATCCTACACAAATATTCTATTGGAGCACTTATCATATTCTTATTATTGTTAAAATTCAACTTGCCATCACATTACATTTTAAAATAATGAATAGAAGTCCTTTTTCTAAATATATTATCTATTTAACTTGATACTTAATTTATCCAAGTTTGATATTAATATAATTAGGTTATCAAAATATGAACTTTTAAAAAATTATGATTATGGTCGGTATTTGTTTACATTTTACTATAATAGTTTAAAATTGTAACTTTTCAGATGCTTCCATTTGGCTTCATCAAGCTGTGAAAGGCTATAGGGATAAAGACGGAAGTCCTTTGGCCAATGCCCATCTTCTAGGAGTTTTCTTCCGAGTCTGCAAACTTCTCAATTACGGAGTCAAACCCATATTCGTCTTTGATGGCGGAGTTCCCATTCTGAAGCGACAAACTCTCAACGAGCGGCGAAACCGACGACTTGAAGCAACAGACAAGTCAGAACTGGCCAGACAAAAACTCCTCACCAACTTCATTAAACAACATTTAGAAAAAGAGACAAATCAGCGAATTCCACAGTCGCTCAACATTGAATCAAAAATATCTGAAATTGGGGAATCGAGAAACATATCATTGATCTCAACAAGTCCCACTAAACCTTCTTCGTCCAAAGCCTCGTCTTCCAAGAGACTCTCAGGCGATAAAGAAATATTTGACGAGGAATATGAAAAATTTCGAGAGAAACTCATAGAAAATTTCAATAACTTTTCAGTTTTTCTCACTGATCGTAATTTGAGCCAAGAAGCAGGAAGCGAAAGCGAAGATTCAGATGAGGATTTTGAAAATTATGATAAAGCATACGGAAGGAATTACGCAGAGAACTTTTCCATGATTGAATCCAGGGATTTTGACACTTTACCTTTAGAGACCCAACATGAAATTCTGTTTGAAATGTCAGAGTCAAAGAAGATGAACTCTTGGGGGAAAATGGAGCAAATGCCGAAAGACATGAAGGACTTCTCATCTTACCAAATGGACCTTTTAGTCAAGCGTAGAAAACTCCAAAAGAAAATCGTCTCAGTTCAAACCGAAATGGGTAATCGGCATATTCATATAAAGGATTTCGAAGATCTCAATTTTGATTTCCAAGAAGAGGACGTGAAGGAAGAAAAAGTAGAGATTTTCGGCTCTAAAGATCGAGGAGCCGTTTTTCTAAGATCAAATAAATCCGAAGATCCTCCAAAAGACACAACTTCTGACGGCATTGAAATCATAACTATCAAAGACTCATTGTCATCAAATCCCAGAAAGGAAAAGGATAAATTAGAAACGTTAAATGAAAATGAGCAAATTGAACTTGCAATTCAAATGTCTTTAGAAGATTCAGAGCTGATTGAGACGACGGAGAAAGTCTCTGAAAATGAAACTAAAACAATTGAAATTGAAAATATAATTCCACCTCAAGAGATTGAGAAACAAATTCCTAGTGATATTCAAAAGGCACAAGTTCAGATCCTTGCAGACATCAAAGCCGCTTTAAATGAGAAAATGAAAGAGCTTGAAAAAACTCAAACAAATTTGAATTCCCAAGAGGAAGATTTACAAATGGCCATTCAAATGTCATTCATGGAGAACGAAAGCAGAGCTAAAGACCCCGAGGATTCAGACGATGAGTCCATGTTCAGTTTATCAGATGAATTTGAAGAAGAAAAAGACAATTCCTCTTCAGTTTCAATTAATTCCACTTCTGTTTCAATTCCTGATTCTTCGATTGAATCCAAAATTGTTGATTCAACCTTTCAAGTTTCAGATGAAGAGGAAGAGAGTGATTTTGAAGAAGTTCCAATAAACTCTCAAATAACTGAACACTTGAAGCCTCAAGATTTAAATCCAAGTAGTTTTGCCCAAGTTAGAGGTCTCATTGAAAAGATGTCTTCTAAAAACGCACTAGAGTCAGAGCCTTCAGTTATTGTCATTAAAGCTGATGAAGTGAAAGCATCGAAAGAAGCAGACGATTTCTTTGATGAAAAATCAAATGACCCTTCAAGTGAAGATTTGGAGGTTCCTTCAACGTCCAAAGAATCTTTGAGAATATTAAAAGAAAGCAAGGTAAACTTCCCAGTTGAGCAAACCGTCCAATTGAGTTCTTCGGAAGAAGAGGATAATCAAAATTTGACTGTTCAACCTCCGAGTAAACCATTTGAAGAGGTAAAACAAGATCGCATTTTTCAACCCATCAATCCACAAATTGAAAAACCTTTAGATGAGAATAAATTAAGAATGATTTCTACAGAATATTTGCAGCAACAAGTAAGCTCAACTTTTAACGTCAAATTTCATATTAAATAATTGTTCTTATATTTGGAAAAGAATATAAAATTATACAGTTCATCTTCTTTTCCAAGCTTCAATTAGCACGGTTTTTATGAAATCTCAATAACAAAATATTTTTTCAGCAAAAATTGAATATTGAGAATGACAAGCTTGAATATACGAGAGGAGCTCACGAGAGAAGCGCCACTACCATTTCAGATCAAATGTGTATTGAAGCTCAAGAGCTTTTGGCTCTTTTTGGAATTCCTTATGTTGTAAGTCCAATGGAAGCTGAGGCACAATGCGCTTTTTTGGATATGGTAAACTTTCCATTTAATTGTTTGATTGAACTCATGAAAGAATTATGAAGAGTTATTGTTCATTTTCTAATGATGAATGTTGTTTTCTAGGCTTGTCTTTCAGAAGGGTCAATCACGGATGATTCGGACGTTTGGCTATTTGGAGGACAGAGGGTTTATAAAAACTTTTTCAGCCAAGGTGATCGCCAAGTAGAGTTCTACGAATATGCAGAAATCTTTAAAGTTTTAAGTAATCATCATATAATTATTGAAGAGTTTTTTATCTGTTTTATCATTTTACATAATTAATTTATAGGTATGCAAGATTGAGATCATTAATGTTTTTAACTCTATAGATTTGGATCGAGAGAAGTTGATCATTCTTGCAATGTTAATTGGAAGCGATTACACGGAAGGAATTGATGGCGTTGGCCCAATAAAAGCTGTAGAGATTTTATCCGAATTTCCCACAGAGTCTTTAAATACCTTTGACATTTTAACCGATTTCAAAGAGTGGTGGGATTCAATGAGAGATGGAACGATTAAACCTGAAAATCGAATTAGAGAAAAACTGGCAAAACTTAAATTACGTCCAAGTGAGTTTCATTAAATGATAAAATAATTAAAACATTTAAATATGGCAAAATTCATCTTTTCATCTTATTGAATATTCACAAACATAAATGTCGTTATAATTCTTATTTAATAGATTTTCCAAGTAGAGCAGTATTTGATGCTTATAAGGAGCCAACAGTGAACGAGTCGTTAGAGAGATTCAAATGGGGATCACCGGATTTGGATTCTTTGCGGAGCTACACGAAAAAGAAATTTGGATGGGAGCAGAGCAGATGTGATGCGACGATTCTGCCGGTTCTTAAAAGCCTGAGATGTCAAGCGGACGACACATCTCGACAGCTGACTCTTGAAAAATTCCTCATTAGTGGAATTCCCAAAGATTTGGAATCCAGAGGTAAAAAAAGAATTAAGAGTCAAAGGTTCAGTCAAGCTGTGAAAAAACTAAAAATGATCGCCCAGAAAGAAGTAAACCTCAGTTCGGAATCATCAGAAAACGAGGAGCAGAATGAGACAAGTAAAAATGCAAAAGAGAAAAAAGGAATTGTTGAGAGGGAGAAAGTCGTAATTGAAAATACGGGTAAGGTGAAGAAGAAAACGGAATCGAGTGGTGAGGAACAAGAAATTGAACCAACAACGAGCAAACCGCGAGCTCCCTATGTGAATAAAACAAAGAGATGGTACGATCGACTTAAAGAAAAACCTCGTGGAACGGATGATTCGTCGCCTTCTCCAAGACGAGGACAAAAACGCGGATCTTATATACAAACGCCACAAATTTCAATCACCCCTCCTGTTATTTATCAAAGGTTGAGAGCAGAAATGAAAAGGAAAGAAGATAAATTAAAAGCCATTCAAAAATTTAATAAGAAATAAATAAAATCCTTTTAACTTGTCTTTTCTGTTCGGTATTTTATATTCATTCCATAATATCTTTATTTTTCATTTTCAATTTTCATCATTAATAATAATAATTTCATTAAAACTAATAAGCAAGTTATGTTCTCCATTCCCACATTTATTTATTAAGTCATCTCATCTCAGCCATCTATACCCTAAACGTATGCAAACAAACTTTTTAATATCTAATTTAGGACTACCTATAATATAATGCTATAATGTATATAGTGAAAATAAGATATTTATTCACAAAGGATTTCAAATTCTACTAGTAAACATCAAATATTATGTCATAATGCGTAAGATTCTCATAATTATATACGAAATATTTAGACGACTCATGAATGAGTAATATGAGGGCCATTTGAGGGCTTGAAGAAAGGCCCCTTTTAAAGCTCCATTATTTACATTACTATTTTTCTCCTTATAATATGACACATCTTATAACATAAACTTCTATACGCTATGAAGTAACGGTTTAGCAAGAACGGCAAGAAGGAACAGGGCGTTTGAGATTTATGATATGCAGAAGGGTCTCATTCTTTCTATATGGTCTTTGAACAGCTCTTACCCTTAAATACTTTACAAGATGCTGATGCACCTTCTTCACATTCTCAAACCCTTATTGGAACAAACACACACACACATGTTTATTCTATAGCGACTCCCGAGACTCCGAGTCCAAGAATAACCCAAATGAGGATCCCCGAGCTCTCACACGCACCCACACTTCGTCTCCATTCTCTATTTATTCTCAAACCCCCTTCTTCTCTGTCAATTTACTTTCTTATGCTATTGAGTAAATAGTATATTTTAGTTAATTAAAAAGGAATTTTAACATACAAGAGTTGAATTATAAAGTTAATTTTTATCAGATTTTTTTTACCAAATTCGACAGAGTGTAAAAAATAAAAAGATTTTTTGACCATTGAAATACTAATTTTTCATTTTAAAAAGAAGTTAATAAAATATTTAATACAAAGTTGATAATTCCCAATGCAATTATTAAAAACGGATCTCGTATCGGAACGGATGTGAGAGAACTCTAAGAATGGAGTTTGGTTCAATCAGTCGTCGTTTAATGAGGAGCGAAAAGGAACGGAGAAAAAACACGTTTTCGAGTTCAAACTTATCCTGTATTTCTTCAACGTCGACGAGTCATGGAAGAAGATGTCTTCAACTTAATTTACCACTTGACTCCGGAATTGAACTCGGGCCGAACATGCAAGTTTTAAATGTGGCCAACGGGTCACCGGCCCATTCCTGTGGGCTCATCCAAGTTGGAGATTTCATTCGGGCGTTCAAGCCGAAAAAGATAGAAAAAGGAGAAATCGTTACGCTACAAGTTGTTTACGGCGTTTTGGAACCCGAACAAAGGCCAAATTGTCCACTTGTCATTGAGATTGGAAACAAGTATGTTCTGCATGAGCTTCACCTTTTTACTATTTACTACTAATGTAGCTGTGTAATTTACTTTATAAATGTTTTATAATTAACCGTGTTTTAAATAAATTAAAAGGAATAATACTTCACTTGGGGTCGCATTGATGGATACACCTGGGAATAAAATCCGAATTTCCTCAATTCAACCAGGGTCTTTAGCTGAAAGATGTGGATATCTCAAGCTTGGTGATATCCTCACTTCTGTTCATATCAATTCACAAGAAACCATCCCTTGTTCGCCTTATTACACATCATTTCAAATAGGTTTGTCAATACTTGCTTTCAATAAAAGATGTGTTAAACTGTTTTAAACTACATTACTAAATAGATGAATTGTAGAGATTTAATTTCTTTTAGCACAAATTCTTCGGAAACTCGCTTCACAAAATCCTTCAATAACTCTTACGATATTCCCATCCAACGAGGATGAGAATGAAATGGAGAGCATTGGCAATTCCACTTTGACATTAACCGACTACGGAGCAACATTGAAACAAAAGAAGAAAAGTTTATTACAAAGGTTTCGCGGTGGTGGTGGTGGACACGAAGAAAGTCCCGATAAAGAACAATTTCATTTCTTATCTTTGTGTTTATGGAAAGATAGACTTTATGAAGATTGGGGTAAAATTGAATTTTATGAACATTTACTACTTTATATAAAAAAAAGCTTATTAAGTTCATTTAATTAATAATTTGTTACTGAAACTTTCTCTTTATAATAATTTAAACCCTTATTAAAGTAAAAGAATGCAATAATGGAAATTAAAATGAACTAATTAAAATTCATCTAGGATTCAGCTTGGTGAATTATGAAAGTGAAGACGAGGAGAAAGTGAATGAAAAACCAAGGACCGGGGCAATCATCCATCAGATTCGACCTGGCGGTCCAGCCTTTTCAGCCGGAATTCGTCCAGGTGATCGAATATTTCAAATCAATGAGCGCGATGTGTCAAGACTTGAGAGCACCATGTTGGTCCCAATCCTCGCATCTCTTGAAGAAGCTCTCAATCTGGTCATTGGAAGATCAAAGGAATCAAATGACCCTCTTTAAGAAAAAAAAGTTGTTGGTATTTTCTCAATGCTTATGTCTAACTAATTAGCTATTTATCTATTTAAATGTGCAACTGTTCAATTATTAACAATTTAAGAATAATGTTCTATTTATTATATTTAATTGCGAATTTACTTATCGTTATTTGCAGCAGTTAATTTGGAATATACATAAATATCTTCTACTACTATGAGAATTATCAATTAAGATAAAGTTCCATTCGTTTTTATGTACTTTAGTTTATAACTTTAGAATCCGTTTTTATTGGTTATATTTAAATGTATAGATGTCATATTATATAAAAATGAAAAACACTTATTTAACTTCCAATGTTTTTATTCATAAATGCGGAAATAGCTATTTAAACATAATCCATTATTTCAATAATTATTTATGTTGAAATAAAAGTAATTAATTTAATTGTCAAATCTATGCATTTTATACCGTTGTCGCATTTATCAATGCAAAATGCAAGATTCTCAAGTTTTTTTTACAACTTTTCTAACATAACGCTTTAAGTTATCGTGGACTAAATGAAAATTGAACATTGAATCTTATTCTTTAAAAGATCAGAACAACTATTTCATAGAAATGTTATATTTAAAAAAAACCTTCAAAAAGAAACGCTTCACCTATAAAAATTCCGAATATGAAACATTATATACATACAACGTGCAAAAAAGTGAATTAAAAGTCGATTTCGAATTTTGAATATAAGTGTTTTCTTTGACTCTCACTCAGCGTCTCAACACATATTTCCACTTTAATTAAATGCGTTTATACAGTTTTGATCTGCATGCGGATAAATATTTATAAAATTTAAGTGAATTAACCCAAAATTTCGAATTCTTCGTCTTCAGCGTCGCTTTTCCTTGCCGGAGAAAGAGAAGGAGATTTGGAATGTGAAGACTTGCTCGATGTAGCACCGCCCAAGTTAGTAAAGCTTCCTTCTTTGAGCGAAGTAGAAGGTGTGAAAAATCCTTTGGATGAAATTTGCTGCGACTTCCAACTGCTCGGCGACTCGCAGATTTCAAAAAGCGGAAGTGGCACATGTTTGAACCGTTCACTTAACTTTACACACAGATCGTCGAAATCCTCTTCTGTTTTGCAATAAAAACAAAGTGCGACGGAGGGATCCATTGCGAGAAATGACATTCGCCCAGGCTTCTCAATATGATACGTGAGGTCGGCTTCGATTTCGGGCGGAAGATTTTTTGAACGCACGGGAGCTGCCGCTTGAACAGTATGTGGATCCAAATATAAAACTTCTTCCTCTACAAGAAAAATTGATAAGAATATAAAAGATTAAATTACTAAAGTATGATTATTATATTATTAAATGATTTAAATTAAAATTCCCATATAATGAAATATTTACCTGCATATCCGATAAAATAGAGAGCGTGATTCGGTCGCCCTCCGATAATTCCAATACTTTGATCGACTTCAAAGGCCACTTTGATTCCGGGCGTGTAAGATTGATTTAAGTCTGATAATCCTAATCGTAGAGGGACAATTAAAAGGAGTGGCTTCCAATTAGGATCAGGTCTGAAAAGGAAATTGAGATAAATCATCGAATCTTTGTGTAATGAATACTACAAAACCAAATAAAACCAAGAGATTTACTATAGTAAAAAAAAGTAAATAGTTCACCTTGGCGTAGTGATCGATGTTGAAGTGCCGCAGTTGATGGGTGTGGTTGAATTTGAAGGGGCTGGAGTGTAACATGCCTTTTTCACCTTAGACTTGACAAGAGTTGAATCCATTGCAATGAACATCTGAAGATCCACGTTGATCGAATCGCTACTTAATAGTCGATTTAAGGCCTGACAAACGGTATTAGGACCAAGCCAAGAACCAATTGGTTTTCCCAATGAAGCTCCACTTTGAGCGATTTGATGTAATCCTAAAGGAGACAATCGAGTGTCACCAAATAGAGAGACGATTTGAAGATAAATTGGTTCTTTTGTGGTACAATCCCAATGCCAATTTGGACCTTAGAAAATAAAACTTATCGTTAATAGCCATCCAAGGTTAAATTAAAATAATTAAACTGAGAAATTATTTTAAATATTTAAAACGTACCTAAATGTCGTAATAGGATGGCTTTGGCAATGACCATTTGTCCCGTCCTCACCATACATCCCCAACCCCGATCGGATGTAAAAGTCGTGTCTCCAACAGAAGGGAAGTTTTTCCTGTAGGTCACCCATAGGCAAGTCGAGACGCAACGACGCAATTCGTCACGATCTAGTTAGATCAAGCATAATTAGTGAAAGTTAATTGTTTATTTAAGAGAAGATTATTTCTCAATTTGACTCATTTTCTTACCATACACTGTTGAGTATGACCTTCCAAATACCCAAATCGGGGAGTCGGTGACCGGAAAATCGATGTCTGGAGCCAAACAAGACTCAAAAATGTGATCCATTTTTAATCGAATTTTCCTCTTGAAGCGCTCTAAATACTCTGCATTGCTTTGCATACAGTATAAGTTGCTTAAAGACCAAATCAATTGTGCTTAAACTTCCCACCCTCGTTTATCCTTTAACGATATTGTAAACACAAGAAATTGGGCTAAATTTATAGTATTTGTTTTTATTGTAATTCATTTTGCCAATCCTAGTTTAATTGAATACGAGTCCATTGATAAATTTTGTGTGTACATCAGCTCATATGAATGGTTTGCCAATATAATGCAGTTCTTAGTTCATTGATTTATTCAAAATCCCATTTCTCCCCACTCCTTGCAAAATTCGCAAGTGAATGAGTGGTGCACAGTTTCACTGTTGCACGCTATTCGATCCTTATTATATCATCGTCAGTTAAGTAATTAAAAAGCTAACTTAATGTTTTAACCTAACTTAATGTAAAGCAAATATGAATCCTTTATTGGGAATTTTTCGGTTTTACGGGCGGATGACGAAATGGTGACTTATGATATCTATTCTTACTAAATCGATAGTAGAGATCACGAATCTGATAGTTAATAAGGGTAGAAAATTATAATTATAAAGAAAAGTTGAAAGTGGTAAAATCTAAAAAATCAGAAATTTTT
The DNA here is from genome assembly GCA_009869795.1 of Neelides sp. FZ-2019. NCBI lineage: Eukaryota > Metazoa > Arthropoda > Collembola > Neelipleona > Neelidae > Neelides > Neelides sp. FZ-2019. The sequence continues at coordinate 8,737 of VJMY01000589.1, read as the reverse complement.
TATTAAAGCAATTTAGAAACCTAAAATAAAATAAAATAAATAAATTAGTAAAAGCGTAGGTCATTTTTTCTTTTCAATTTTAAAAAGTGAAAGTAGTGAAAACAAAGAAATGCATGTAAAATTCGCAGCAGCGCGTAATTAAAATTTGAATTACCTCCAAAAGAGAAATAGAATTTAATTGACTTTAATTAAAGATATCTTACCAACTATAATTTTCCTCTCTTAATAGCTAACAGATTCGTGATCTCCACTATCAATTTAGTAAGAAAACATATCAATAGTCGGGCGGAGCCCGTAAAACCGAATTTAGCCCTTTATTGATCTTGAATAAAAATGCAATAGATTGGTATATGAAAAATTGGATTAGTGAAGAATAATTTTTTATTTTTATGCATATTGCTTAATTGAAAAGATGATTTAAATAAAAAAATATTAGCGTTATTGACCAGTATATTTCGGAGGTCGTTTCTCTTTAAAGGCCATTAGTCCCTCTATTCTATCTTTAGTTGGGATAACTTGAGCATAACAGGCTTCTTCAATAGCAAGACCCGTGGAAAGGTCAACTTGATATCCTTTACTAATTGCGATTTTGGCCATTTGAACTCCAATGGGTCCATTGGGAGCTATTTGTTCAGCAAGTGCGAGAGCACGATGATAAGCAGCATCTCCTTCCTTGTTTTGCTCAACGGCATAGTTGACAAGACCGATTGACTCTGCTTCAGCTCCATCCAAAATTCGACCAGTGTAAATCATTTCTTTAGCTCTGGCAACTCCGATGATACGAGGAAGTCTTTGAGTTCCACCGGCACCTTAATACAATAAAATCATTGAACCAACAATGATTATCAATGACAATCAATGTCTAATGGCGAATAATTGAATGCCATTGTTCGAATTAAACTGGTAAGCTATCTAAGAAAGTCAACCTGGTATGATTGCAAGCCGAGTTTCAACAAGACCCATTTTAGCAGTAGTTGAAGCTACACGAAGATCACAAGCTAATGCAAACTCAAGTCCTCCTCCAAGAGCTGCTCCATCAATGGCTGCAATGACCGGCATAGGAAGATTCTCCACAGCTCCAATTAGGAATCTGGCCTTTGCCACAAATGGGCCCACTTCATGTGGTGCCATTTTTGCTCTTTCCTTAAGATCCGCTCCAGCACAGAAAACTCCCGGAACGAGTGAACGAATCAGGACGGCTCGAACGTCTCTAGTGAATCTTAACTCTTCGACATGATTTGTTAAGAGATGAAGAAAGTTCTTGCTGAGACTGTTCTTGGCGGCTGGGCGATTTATGGAAATGACCCCAACTTTCCCCAATCCTTCTTTCTCTATGTAAGTGAGCTTCAACTCATCTTGGAGCTCTTTATCCGAAGGAGTTGCAGTCGCCAGACTTCGGATTGCCAATGGAAAAAATTGCTTTTGATTGCGGAGGGCAAGAGGTATAAACCTTAGTTTGTCCATTCGGAAAAGCATTTCAGATTGGATTTAAAACAGACTTGATTATTTTCTCTTTAATAGAAACGCCTGAAAATCGTAAATGTGTATAAAGGGTAATTTTAGTTCTTGGACACATCGTATATCTAATATCTAGATTAGTTCTAGTTGTAATTTATAAAATTTAATTGTTAGATTCATAAATATACCTTTAATCTATTGTTGTTCAAAAAGAGGATGGTAATTATGTTTCAATGATTGAAAAATGAGCTTGAAGGATCTTGATTAGGTAATAAATATTGACACCTCAGAGAATTGAAGATAAGAAAGAAGTGTAATAGAAACCTAAAGACCCTATGATGGGACCGCTTCCTTTGAATGTTCTGTTATACAGAATATTTGAACAAGCGAATTCGATCACAATTCGCAAAGTTGAATATGTTGAAGTTTTAAATTGTTTTAATAAATTGTATTAATTAGTAAAATATCAAGGTCAGTCTTCTTCTTCCTGCTTCCCTTTTTCAGGATAGTCCAATTGAAACTCTCTGTATTTATAATAAATTGAATTTACATATAATTAACTAAAAATGTCAAGCAGTAGTTCAAAAAAGCACTCTCAAGAACTTCTTCCAAAGGTTTGAATTACCTTTTTTATTATTTTGTTTTACTTGTCAAGTTGAAAACATTGCATTATGAATTACGACGTAAAATGTTATTTGATATTGCAGCGGTATCGCCGTGAAGATGAAAAGGATAGAAGAGACGATGAGAGCGACGAAGACGACTACGTTCCTTACGTTCCAGTACGTGAGAGAAAACGAGAGAAAATGGCCAAATTGGGAGTTTTACTCTCGAATCGAAGAGAAGAAGAGAAAAACGAATCATCTGACACTGACAAAGATGAGGAAAATTCAGAAGAAGAAGACGCTCAAGCATTAGCTAGGAAAGCCAACATTTCTCTATTAGATCAGCACACTGAACTCAAGAGAATTGCAGAAGGTTAGGTTTATTCGTGAATGACTTTTTTTTATTAAGTTTTACTCTCTCTTAATACTCTTAAAAATTATATAATTAGGATTAACTGGCAATTACGTTAAATTGTAGCTCGGAAGGAAAGCGCATTTGAAAAGCAATTGAAAGAGGAAGAGCGAATTCTTGAGAGCGTAGCTGAGAAAAAGGCTCTCATGGGAGTTGCTGAGCTGGCTAAAGGAATTTCTTATATTGACTCAATTAAAACAAGGTAATTACGATTTAACCAATCATTAAGCATCTATTTCTATTAATAATATACTTAATGATTTTTCTAATGATTTATTATTGAATTGCTTATATAAATTGTTAATTGAACTTTTAGCTGGAAACCTCCAAGATATATTTTGAGCAAAGGAGTTGACCGTCACGAGAGAGTACGGAAGAAATATTGCATATTGACCGAAGGCGAAGACGTTCCCCCTCCCGTTAAACACTTTACAGAAATGAGATTTCCCAAAGCTCTCATTCGAGGAATGGAGAAACAAGGAATTATTCGCCCTTCTCCAATCCAAATTCAAGGAATTCCCACTGTGTAGGTCGAATTACTTAAAGCGATTTATTTTTATTATTATAATGTCCCTTTAAAAAATTAATCTTTGGTTTTCAAATCAATATAACTATAAAAATTATATTTTTATTTAGTTTATCCGGTCGAGATATGATAGGAATCGCTTTTACAGGCAGCGGAAAAACTCTCGTATTTGTTCTTCCACTCATCATGTTCTGTTTGGAACAGGAAGTCAAATTACCTTTTTCGAAAGAAGAAGGACCATATGGTAATTTAAAAGTTTTTAGATGATCGAAATTAGTATGAATCTTAACTGCAGGTTTTTTGTAAATTATATATATATGCTTTTAATTTTTGCAGGTCTCATTATTTGTCCATCACGCGAGTTGGCCCGACAGACCTTTGACATTGTTTCGTATTATTGTGCGCATTTGAAGGAAGACGGATTTCCCGAACTTCGTGTTTGCCTCGTTATGGGTGGCGTTCCCGTTACTGAGGCTCTTGAGATCATTAAAAAGGGAGTTCATATAATCGTGGCAACTCCTGGCCGTCTTATGGACATGTTGGACAAGAAAATGGTTTTACTCGACACTTGTCGTTACTTGTGCCTTGATGAGGCTGACAGATGTATTGATATGGGATTTGAAGAGGACATTCGAACGATTTTCTCTTTCTTTCGTGTAAGAGAAATAAAAAAACATTTTATATATTATCTTTATATTAATTTACCAGTTAATACAAACCAAAAAACCTTAATGAATTTGATTAAACCTAATAATACAGAATACCAATTTTTTATTTTAATATTTATTAGGCGCAAAGACAAACGTTACTCTTTTCTGCCACAATGCCAAAGAAGATTCAAAACTTTGCACGATCTGCCTTGGTGAAACCTGTGACGATCAATGTTGGTCGTGCTGGAGCAGCCTCAATGAACGTTATACAAGAAGTTGAGTACGTGAAGAGCGAAGCTAAAGTTGTCTACTTATTAGAATGTCTTCAACGGACTCCTCCTCCAGTTCTGATATTTGCTGAAAAGAAGCAAGACGTGGATGCGATCCATGAGTATTTGCTGTTGAAGGGAGTTGAAGCCGTTGCTATTCACGGAGGGAAAGACCAAGAAGAGCGAAGCAAAAGTGTAGAAGCGTTTAAGAATTTCAGGAAAGATGTCTTAGTCGCTACTGACGTGGCCTCTAAAGGGCTTGATTTTCCTCAGATTCAACATGTTCTCAATTATGATATGCCTGATGATATTGAGAATTATGGTATAATATATTACTTGTTAACTTGTTAATAGTATTTTCATTTTGAATTTTAGTCATAATTAAGTAACAATAATAGGAGTGACATTTGATTATGATTGTATTGAAATTAATCGTTGGAATTTAAAATACAGTTCACAGAATTGGACGTACTGGGCGATCAGGACGGACGGGTTTAGCGACGACGTTCATTAACAAGGCGAATGAAGAATCCGTTCTTCTCGATTTGAAACATTTGCTTATTGAGGCAAAGCAGCAAGTTCCTCATTTTCTTGCATCTCTCCAATCTGAAAATGAAAAATATCTAGATCTTGGAGGTATACGCATTAACTTTTCATTTTTCATACTTCAAGTGTTATGTTCCTTATTTATTGTTCTAAATAACTGCAATTTAAATTTTAGATGATCGCGGATGTAGTTACTGCGGTGGACTTGGTCATCGTATTACAGATTGTCCTAAATTGGAAGCAATGCAGTCCAAACAAGCCTCAAATATCGGAAGGAGAGATTACCTCGCTTCAAATGCCACCGACTATTAAGCTGATCTTTTGTTATTTTGTAATTTTTTTAATTAAATATTTTATTCAATATTTGCATTATTTGGTCATTCCATAATTACAAATCTTTACAACATACATAATCAAACTCAAACCGGTCAAACACGTTGGCTATTTGGCGAAGCCGAAAAAGAAACGTTGGAGAAGTCTGAAATATAATTTAGGGGCATTCTCATACAATAACTAGTTTTGAGGACTTAAAATATGGGAAGTATTCCTATCTCCCTTCCCTGTACAAATACGGACGTCAATTTCTTTATTTTAGTTATTTTAACATTAACCTTTTAATTATTCATTATAATTAGTTAATAATAATTACTTTTATGAAGGTTTCTTATTCAGAATGACATGTCATGTCAAGTATCGTTTTAGCTCTATTAGTTGAAATTATGTGAAGGATAGTTGCTAAACATGGTCAAGTCAAATAAAATCGTAGTTTGTGGGTTAAAAGGAATTGGAAAGACAACTTTGTTAGAACAACTTATTTATGGACATGTGGACCTTCAGGTAAACGCAATTAACTTGATAATTGAATATGAAATTAAAAGAAAAACAGTCAAATTAATTAAAAATTTTAAGGAAAGATTGATTCAATTTAACTTGAAATTATAGGATCTTCATCCAACAATCGAAGATATTTATGTCGCGTCAATTGAGTCAGACCGTGGGACGAGAGAGACTCTGAGGATTTATGACACAGAGGGATTTGGAGATGGGAGTCCTGAAGCATGTCAACTTCCGAAGCAATACCATTCAATTGCTGAAGCCTTCGTTCTCGTTTACAATTCCAATAATCGACAGTCCTTTGACGCCGTTGACTCTCTTCGCCGTGATATCGAAAAGAATAAAGAGAAAAGAGAGGTATAGTGACTAAATTCATCTGTCAAATCTTTTCATTTGTTTCAAATTATTGAATCTAATTCATTTCAGATAACTGTGATCATCATTGGCATATCATGGAAAAGTGACGATAAAAGAGAAGTTGACCCTTCATTTGCTGTCAGTTGGAGCTCCCGTGAGAAACTTCGACACTTTGACGTTTGCTTGACCCAAAAAGACTCACTGGCACTTCCGTTCATCTACTTGGCTTCAAAACTCAATCTTCCACCACAGAAATCGACTCTTCGAAATCTAGTGATTGCGAATAAGCCCAAAGAATAGCTTTAATTTTTACTCATTTTAACACAAAAATTCCTCATAGTGAGGAAATACTTCCATATTACGAAAAATCCAGACTCACTATATATATTATATTTTATGGCATTTACCGAATGTTCTTATACAAAACCCAATTGCCTACCAAAATAATTTTTTAATTTAAAGTTACAAAAGTATTATTTGTAAACGAAACTACTTGTATTATTAAATAAACAGAAACTTATACTTAAAAACGAAACAATTTGCATAAGAATTTAGCCTGAGCATTAATGAATTGCTTAAAATGATTAATACCAAGAAAAATTGCTTCTAATCATTACATGTCGAAGCATATAAACAATTTTATCGTTGAGGTCATATTCCTTTTATCAAAGTTTCACCATGTTAAAACATTTAAGTGTCGCTATCGCATTACATAATCAAAACTATAGTAAACATGACATGATGAATATATACCAAATTATATCTTAATTTACTACTTGAACATGAAGCGATCATTCATGGACACGCCAACTTTAAACAAATTATTTCAGATAATTCTCTTGTTCCAAGTTTATATAGTCTGTCTGTTCTACATACTATTTTATATAATATTATATTTATAAGGTATATCATATATACGTTAATTAATATCAAGTATGTGTCTGAACATTAACGTCACATCAATATTTCAATTAAATTGAATCATTATTGTCGTTTTAGATAATAAACTATCTCCATAAACATGCTTAAGCCTATATGGAATTTGAACTTAATGTTAAATACAAACTCAACTATACCTAAAACAACTTCCTTTGAATCGTTAGTTAACATTACGAGTTTGTCAATCAATTTGGTGCATGGTGGAGTCAAAAACAACACAAGACTCTATTACATAATATCTCGGAAGTTGAAACTCGAGAGTAGCAGAACCCCGAAACTCGGACGACACAACAAACACGCAAATCCTGTGGAGTTATCTGCGGGGCATTTGAACAATTTCCATTCAATTTATTTTTTTAAGTTCATCTAAATTATTAGTTTTATAATATTAAAAATTACTTTTTTGTATTTAATAATTGAAAATTACAAGTTTACCATGTTAAAATAATTTCATTGAGTTAAGTTATATCCCCGTTAATAATGGAGGTTGAAGACGAAGAAGATCGGGGCGTAGTGGTTTCTCTCGTCCCATCCAAAGAGAAAGCACCAGAGATCGGAGAAGAGAAAAAAGGACAATGGGAATTGTACCGGGGATTCGGTCTTACTCTTGTTTCCTGCATCATGTTCTCACTTGGAGCTTTGATCGTCAAGTACCTGAAAGAGTACAATAAGGCCAGCATGGGAGCTTGGAGATTCTCCGGTGTCTTTCTCCCTTCACTCGTTCTCCTCCTTTACGATGGTCTTTGGAAAAAGAAAAACAACTTTGCCAATATTTTTCCGCCCAAAGAACCTCAACATTGGAAAAATATTGGCTTCATTATTGTAACAATAATTACCTCTGGGCTCACAAGATCGAAGTCTTTAACTTATATACTTATGATATAAAGTCTTCAATTTTGTGAGTCCAGTCTTAACCAATAAATTATGCATTGCATTGATGCAATTGAGTAAGATTGATTTTTAAATTGATTTTTAGATGAGAGCATTTGTCGGCTCGACTTCTTTATTATTCCAATTTTTCGCTATCAAGTACCTGGATGTGGCAGATGCCCTTTTAATCTGCGCTTCTTCCCCCATTTTTGTCACTTTCGCTGCGAGAATTTTCTTAGGGGAAGAATGTGGAATTTTCCCAATTGTTGCTGCTTTAATTTCTCTAATTGGAGTGGCTTTTATCACTCGTCCACCCTTATTTGAAGGAGACAAAGAATTTGATCGGGAGAAAGTTGTAAGTTTTCATCATTTCACAAGGATAACTAAACATTTATTTTATTTTATCCTATATTTGAAATAAGGTTTTGTTTTTAGATAGGTACACTGCTTGCTTTAGGAAACATGTTTTTCACAACATTGACAGTCATTAGTTTGAGATTTTTGAAAGACGTTCATTACGCCGTAACAACGTGTTCATTTGGTATATGGGGAGTTTGCCAATGCACCATTGCAGCTCTCATCATTTATAGAGAATTTAGCGTTCCTTCAACGCTTCCTCATGTTTTCCTAGTGGCTTCTATGGCCGGGATGACGTTCTTTGGTCAAGTGGCCATTACGAAAGCTCTCCAGTGCGAACAAGCTGGTCCGGTCGCTCTATTCAGGTCATTTGATGTAATCTTGGCTTTCATTTGGCAATTCGTTTTTCTTGATGTCATTCCCGATATATACAGGTTAGCAATTATAAAATAATAAAAATCACTTAAAAATATCAACAAATCAAGCATTTTAACAAAAAAGTTAAATACTTTTTTAAACGCAGTGTTCTTGGATCTACGATCGTCTTAATTTGCCTCTTTTTAACTGGGATGAGAAAATGGATCTTGGGGCTTCCGCCTCATAATGAAATGAGGAAGAAATTTTCTCTTATATTGAAATGACAATTGTACTTTAATGCCTATATTTGTTATATTATTATTTATTATATAGGGTGGTTCATATTAAATGGCACACTTTCACATGTATTTCATATGGGAACTGTGACATTTCTTATGAAGGACCCTGTACATGTATAACTAAACTTTGTTGTATTAAATTAATGCTCAAGTGTGTCTAAAATGTTCTATATACCGGGTCGTCAATATCTTCTTTCCGCTTTCCTGAATTTCTCGTATCTTAAAAAGAGGATGAAATTCAGCAAGGCGGAAAGAAGA